>WNHD01007894.1:0-11463 GCA_011057455.1 Ganaspis sp. Gsp50
TGTTTAATTTGTTTAAACAATACTGATTGTTAACAACTTTTTTAAAAAATCGGCTCTTATAGGTCTCTTCTAAATTTTATACAAGTTATTTTAAAAGAAGAAATATTAAAATCGGTGAAAAATTGAAGGCTGTAGGGGGTTTTGAGACAGCTCGTATCGTTTGGGACCAGGTGCGGCGGTATTAGCCAGGCGCCGCGACCTCGGGAATTGAACTCGGGACCCTTGCGCTACAAATCCAACGACGCATCCGCTAACCTAAACAGCCATATTGTAAACTATTGAAAAATGAATATATAAGGTGAAACCCAAGGCCATTAACGGGCCGTTACTGTGCCATCATTCGGCCAATTCTTGTCAGTGATATTTTGCCAATATAAAGGTACCATTTGAGCCAATAAGGAGCCATCACTTGGTTAAACTTCGGCATTTTAAAATAATTGAATAATGTTCCCGTTTCTGGACCAGTGATAGGACGATTTGAAAGCTAATATTGGCCCAGTACAATTTGCCGAAATTCGGTTGCCGTTATTGTCCCAACATTGACCCATATTGTCAGTTCTGGCAATTCGCACTTGGGTTGTTTAAATTTGACAAATTTAAGTTATTCTTTTAGAATGTGTTAATTGCTTTTGAACGTATCAATTCTTTTAAAATGTGTCAATTCCTTTAGAATGTGTCAATTCTTTTAAAATGTGTCAATTCTTTTAAAATGTGTCAATTCTTTTAGAATGTGTCAATTCTTTTAAAATGTGTCAATTCCTTTAGAATGTGTTAATTCCTTTGGAACGTGTAAATTCTATTCGAATGTGTCAATTCTGCTTTTAACCTGAAACAAAAATTATAAAAATTAATTTCAAACACTCCATTACTCAAGAACAATTACATTTATTTTATGAATAAATTATATTTAAAAATATATAAAACAATGTTGCATATTACTGTAATAATCTTTACTTTATTACATTATACTATTACATACATTATATTTTATACTATACATTATATACACATATTATTACCACAATGTTTAATTTAAAAATAACAAATTTTTAACATTTTAAAAATATTTATACATAGTTTCTATTTGTTAAAGTTATCTCAATGTTGTCAATATTACTGGAACTTGTGGTGCTGTTCGGGTCATGGAAGTCATGAAAAACTCGTGGAAGTTTGTGAAGAAAAATTTGTAGTCAATCTGTTATAATTTACATGATTAATTTCTAGTTGTATTACTTACTCATAGAGGAAGACAAATTTAATTGTACATTTATTTTAGTAAATGTCAGTAAATTAATATACTGACATTTATTTTAATAAATGTCAGTAAATTAATATACTATAAAAGCAACTATAATTACATTCTTAAATATAAATTTTTTAAAATTCACATTATTATGAATTAATTAATAAATACTTTTTGATACGAATGAATTATTACATTTGTAAGTATTTTGCAGAAGAAATCCGTAACTTTGATAGATAAAATCACTATTATTGTAGATAAAATTAGTAACTTACACAAAGTTTTGTCGATGATACTTCCTGATATTGATGTCCTTTCTCTGTGATCCCACGTGTATTCCAATGAAACGTTGAGTTCTTCTTCTTCTAGGTTATTTGATCTGGGTATGGCAATTGCTACTTTCATGTAAGATTCACACAAGTTTTTAAAGAAGGAATCATACAAGTGATTCCTTTCGTGCACTAAATCGTGTCCGAAATTGAAGTCTTGATTCCCGTAATGCAATGATTGGGACGACTCGACGAGTAATGACTTGGAGGGTAGCAGTAGCGCTGTGCGATGGTCGGTACGAGTGAAAGAAATTGCTTGTGTCGTTAGCAGGTGGCAGGGTATGTTCTATAGCGAGGAAAATGGGAGAGCCCTCGAATGATCGGTGCGCGCGAGAGATGCGCGTGTATAGCAGTCCAGTGCCAGTGCGTGCTGCAAAGCAAAGCAGCAGGCATCAGACATCTTGTTAGTCAGTGAGGCAGTTTAATCGGTGTGGCCGAGAATTGAGGTGTCGCGGTGCCTCCAAGTGTTTAACGCAATTGTGTCCAAGTAGCCCAGGCCATTTGCGTTCGAAGGCCATCTGTGTGTCGTGTGCTAGAGAGCTTAGTAAAAACAGCATTCGCGAGTGTGCTCTCGTACCCTGCGCACGACAGGGAACAGACAGATCGAGGAAGTGTGTAAGAGCGGTTAGAGGAGACGAGCGAAACCACGAAAAAAGAGGAAGGAGGCATCAACGGCAATCGTGGTGGTGGTGGAGGAGGTGGTGGCGGTGGAGGAGGAGGGTGTTGTTTTCCCTAAGAACCGAGATCCCACGGTCCCTGATGTGCAGCATTGTAAACCGATAATCCGGACCGTCGTCTGCGGGTCTGTTTCTCCGCTGCTTCATACGTGTCATATTCTAGTGCGAAAGGAAACACCGCCCTCCCTCAAGAAGGTGTCTCCTTCTACCGTCCTCCACGACCCTCTTGTGCGACAGTGATAGAGTGACATACTCAACCAAAGTGTGACAGAGTACGACGACTTATCCACCTGTGCCAGTATGACCTCGAATAATTCTCAAAAGCTCTCCACGACGGAACGGGTCATCACAAGTAAGTACTCTCTCCCACTTTTAAACCCTCTTCATCTTATTCATTCTCATCAAACTCTCCCACAAAACTCTTCTTTTCCCATCTATTTTCTATGTTTCTTATTCCTTCTTCATCTCAGTCGGTACGTCAGTCACTCGTGCAACTGACAGCACTCACCCCATTCTGCCCAAGATTATATTTCCCTGTGTCAATCAGACCACAACTCAAGTCTCGTCCTCCTTGGCAAGAGCCTCACCCTTTAAAGAATATTCAATTGATAACAAGATTTACCGTGTTATGGATTGATTTTCTACATGTAGGGCTGCGGCGCCATAGCTATCGACCTGTCGACCCGACTATTCACGCTTCTTTTAGTAATTTTTTTCATTCCACCTCTCGTTAGTTGTCAACAATCACTGGCCGTGTACGTTGCAGAAAAAGACTCTTTTCATTCAGCACAAGGTGCAACATCACTCGTCATTTTCTCAGCCCAGTGCAACTTTTCTTCTAAATTCTAACCTTGTTGCCGATTTTACTGCTTATTCTTCTTGACTCAATTCTGCGCCATTCACCCCCGCCATCTTTTGCCTATGAAAACTTTACAAAATAACGAACATTTCTAAATAAACCAACTATACTTGATCCCCTGATTCACCTGCATTTCAAATTTTATCAAATTTAGACAACTTTTTAAATATAACTGTTACGGAATTGCTTTTAAACTTTGTGAAAGTTTCAGGAGTGTAACGTGTATTGATTTACATTAAAAGTTTTGTTTATTAACCACTTCGTTAGCTCGGGAAATACAGGAGACGGAATAGTTCTGCAACAACAAAGTGCTTAGAATTAACAGCCATATAATGCAACAAAAGAGAATGCTATACATGTCGCAAAATTGCCACAATACACATTTTTGCCAAAGAAATCACTAAAGACGGAAGCAAACTTCGACAAGAGCACTCAAGAAATATTTCGCTGTATATTACGAGGTCCAATGTTTACAAACTGTCAAGTTAGGTTAGGTCAAGTCACCTGTCTGCTTGGCATGTTTGTAAAAAAGGAACTCTTTTCCACATCTAGGGTGAATGTACCAATTACTACAAATACATCAATTACAGAGAATATACTAATTACTACGAATATACCAATTACTACGAATATACCAATTATTACCAATGCACGAATTACTACTAATGCATCAATAACTACCAATGTATCAATTACTACTAATGCACCAATAACTACCAATGTACCAATTACTACCAATGCACCAATAACTACCAATGTACCAATTACTACCAATGCACCAATAACTACCAATGCACAAATTATTACCAATGCACCAATAACTACCAATGCATCAATAACTACCAATGCTCCAATAACTACCAATGCACCAATTACTACGAATTGATTTAAAACTATACTCTCTAAAAATGAATAAGCGAAATTTTACTAATTCACAGCTATAAGTATACAACCGATTCAAAAAGCGTATATACGCTGTGGAATCAGCGAAAATTCGTTGGATAATAAGCGAAATTTCACTGACTTCACTGCGTATATACGCTTTTTGAATCGGTTGTATACTTATAGCTGTGAATTAGCGAAATTTCGCTTATTCATTTTTAGAGAGTATGACTAAATTATATATTAAAAACCAGGGGTACTAAAGATTTCAGATATGGTTGATTCTCCTGAAAGAGACCTAGTTTTCTTCAAAAAAGTAAACATGCTTTTTCTAATTTAATTATCTTGTTTTCCATTAATAAGTTCCTAAAGATATTTAGAAAAGAAGACTGAAGTTGTGCAAAATTAATTTCCAAAAATTCAACCTTTTTCTGCGTTTTTCTATCACATGTCTTGAAGGTTAAAATGGCTTCGTACAAATTTTTTTTTTATTATTTTTATTATTTTTTTTATTTTTCTTGATATTCTTTCTATTAAATTTTTGGCTTTTATACATTTTATAGTAACAATAGTAATATTAGAAATTGATTTAACAATTACCTATAAAAATTCTTCTAACCAATCATTACTAACTTTGCATTTAATGGTTAGATTTTTCAAAACATTGCATATGAATAGTTAAAAACAACAGAATACTTAAACAATTTAGAAAGGCTTCGGAGATGAAAATCTTCGTAAATGAAAAATACACATTTTTACAAACATTGTAATGAAATTAATATTTTTATATCATCGAATACTTCGATCTAGTTTGTTTCATTTTTGAAAAATTTTAAAATATGCTGTTAACTGCAAAATGAGGTTTCGGAGATAAATTTCAATTTTTATTCGCAGTGGTAATGTAACTTTAATTTATAATTCAGATTTAAGAATCTATATAGAAAATTATAGGCGGAAAAAAACCTTAGATTTTGAACTTTAATTCGATATGCGTTTAAACTACATTATAACATTTGTTAAATTGTATTAACATATAATCTTAGAATTTGAAGTCATTTTAACCTAAACCTGTTAAAAAAATGTTGACCAAGAAAAGCTTTTTCTTAAATTTTTATAAAACATGTAAAGATATATAAATTTTCGATGATTAAGAATAAATTTGTTTAAAAATTCAAATGCAAAGGAATATCAATGACAAATTAATGCAAATACTCAAATTCCTGTTGACTGTTAGAAAAATCTGTATTAAATTTAATATACAAGTATGTGAAGCAAATATGCAATACTAGAATTGAAATTTAATATACCAGGGTATCTTAAATTTAATATGCAGCTAAGTGCCATAGTCACAAAGCAGTAATTACTTTCTTAATCTTAAAAAATTTGTTTGAATCAAAATAACAGTATGTGACAAGTTACTTATTGTTTATGTCAAAATAATATGTTATAGAGAGTAAATTTTTCAAAAAACTACTCTAAATATTAGAAATTTGTAACTTCAGTAGGACATTTAGATTAAGTATTCGAAATGTCCAATTACATTTCTACAATTGAAACTGAACTAAATGTTTGTTTAAATGAAAAGAATTATGTTGCTTTATTAATTAAAACATTATTTTATAAAAAATAATATGCAACAAACAAGAAAATGCAATTTTTAAACTTTGCAACCTACAATATTCTTGAAAATATTAAAATTTAAGATACTCGAGTATATTAATTTTAATTTAAATACAGAGTAGCTAAAATTACATATACACATGTATATTAAATTTACGATCATTGCTAACAGTGTTTGAGACCGCGTTGAAGTCGTCTGTTTCAGGAGAATCACTTTTATAATAAACGTTATTATTGCTCAAAATTTATAGAAAAAGTTTCTTAAATTATTTTAAATTGCATTAAAAGTCAACAGTTTGTAGCAGAACACAGAATGTTACTGTCAGTGGGTTAAGAGTCGTTTTTTAAATGTATTTGTGACGCGCTCCGAAGAAAGGGACCTTACTCTCGTAGTAACACCAACGTTGCATTTATTTTTAAAATTGCCTTTTTCAAATAACTAGTAACATTTTAACAATTTTAACATGATTTTTACAAATCTAGAGAAGTCAGATATTCAGTTAAAAGAAATTAAATATCAATTCTTCTTTTTAACTCCTTGAACGTTTGTTTCAAAATGACAATTTCTACAATTGACAGTGAATTATAAAATTTGAAATACTCGTGTAATTTTACATAAAGACTGAAAAAGTTAGTTAGTGCAGTTAGTTTGTTAGTGCAGAAAATGCCTGAAATAAGTAGTAGTTACACTCAAGTCAATACAACTTGAGTCCCAATTAAATTTTGCACTGTAGTTGCAAGTAGTGTTGGCACTAACACGATCGGACACTCAAGTAGAAACAGCCAGAGTGTAAGACGGTATTACTTAGGACCCAAGTCGCGTCAACTTGAGTGCTACTACTTGACAACTTTTCTTTTACTTTAGAGTGTTACATTCACTTTGATACTACTTGCAACTTCAAAATACTTTAATAAAGTAAAAATACTTAAAATTAGTTTAAAATATTTGTAAATACTTCCCAATAGTTATCAAAATATTCAAAAATACTTAAAAATACTGCGAAATATTTAAATATACTTGAAATTACTTTAATATACTTCAAAATACTTTATATTACTTTAAAATACTTTAGAATACTTCGAACTACTTTATATTACTTTAAAATACTTTAAAATACTTCGAAATACTTTATATTACTTTAAAATACTTTAAAGGACTTCAATATATTTAAAAACACACAAAATTATTTTAAAATTTTTCCAAATACGTTCCAATACTTACAAATATTTTTAAATACTTCAAAATATTTAAAAACAATTAAAAATACCACAAAATGTTTAAATATACTTCAAATTACTTTAGAAGACTTTAAAATACTTCAGAATACTTTATATCACTTAAAATTACTTTAAAAATTTTCTAAGTACTTCCCAAAGCCACAAAATATTTTAAAACACTTCAAAATAAAAGTATTAAAAACATGTTAGTATATTAAATTAGGTATAACAAGTTTTTAAAATATTAGTTTTTTAAATTACTTTAAAAGTATTTAAAATACTTCAGGCTATTTTAAAATATATAAAAATGCTTTAATAGTCTAAGAGCAAATTTTCATTATTTCAAAATTAATTTAAATTCTTGCAAAATATTACAAAATTAATTTCTTAACATATACATATATTAGAAATATAATTGAAATTTTTCTACTTTTCATATGAAAATCATGTAAAGCTCATGGAATTTTGTTAAAAAAAAATTGTAGAAACCCTGAAATGTGTATCGATGTGTAATGAGTGTTTGACTCATCAAAAGTAATTTCGTTTTTTCAAATATTTATGTACTATTTCTCAGATTTCCATCTGAAAGTCGTATATTCTTTAAGTTTTATTTTATAACCCACTCGTAAAATAATGATTCAAATGCACTAAAATTTTAAGTGATATAAACTAGAAAATACAAAAGAGTACTCTCTAAATCTGATTTTTTTCTCATTCAATAGCAAGGAGTCGTTTACCAATTGAAATAGTAGAAATTTACAGTAGTAACTAGCTAATTTTTGGCTATTCCTAAGCTAAATGGATTTGCAATTATATAGCGTGCTCTGTTTTAAGACGAACATATTAAGGCCAGAGATAAAATAGAAAAAATTGAATCCAAAAGTCCTTAACAACTTTTCAATATTTCCATCCGTTCCGAAGTTATAGCAATTCGAAGTTGACCAATGGCGAGCGAGCGAGCGAGTTATCCATCCCCTCCAACGTGACGTCCGCGCGGCGTAGCGGTACCACTACTACGGTGCCGTTTCAGTACCGTAGCAGGCACCTGATTGGTTAATTTCGAACCATTGTAACTCCGGAACGGCTCAAGATTTTGAAAAGTGGTAAAAGACTTTTTGATTACATTTTTTCTATTTTATTTATACCACCTTATGTGGTAAAATAAAATAAAATAAAATACCCTGTAAATGGATAGGTAACTTGATTAGCTTCAATGGCTACGAATTATCTGCAATAGACGAGTTTAAATTTTTTTTTTTTGGATCACTCTTTTTTAAAATGATTTCTTGTCTTCAAATAACAAAACTAGCGTGATGATTGTTATTCTATTTTATTACAATTAAGGGTCTGTATGCAATAACTGTCTCTACGCGTGAACCAATATTTCCTGCTTTGAGTTGCGTGTCGGCTCAAAGACAGTTATTGCACCCGGACCCTCAGCTTTTTTATTCTTATCTATTTTCTTCCGATAAATGTTTAAAATTGTTAAAAGTACTAAATAGTAAAAAGTAGTAAGTAGTCAAAAGTACTAAACAGTCAAAAGTACTAAACAATCAAAAATACTAAACAGTCAAAAGTACTAAACAATCAAAAATACTAAACAGTCAAAAGTACTAAACAATCTAGTAGTTAAATCTTTTAGAAAATTTAAAAGTTTAACTTTCTTTTTCGAGATTTTAAAATGAAATCTGTGCAAACGATCTGAAAAGTCTAGGATAGAATTTTTGTCCAAATTCGGTTTGAATTGAGATAATTTATCATCTTTGTAGCAGTGCATTTATATTCTAGACCACAAGTCAATTCATCAACTGACAACAGTGTACAAACTTTTTAAAATTCGACAGTTTAATATGTAGACATGTTATATTTCAAAATATTTCACGCAGACTAGTTTCTATTTGGTTATGAAAGCAATAAAAGTGTAAGGGAACCTCAAAACCTTACAACGTTTTGAATATAGGTTAGGTTTGATATTAGTTTTTACTCGATAAAAGATTTATTTTTTTATTTGCGGACAAAAATATTCTTTCTTGATAGTATTTTTATTAAATATTCAAAAANGAAAAAAGACTCGTTTTTACTCGATAAAAGATTTATTTTTTTATTTGCGGACAAAAATATTCTTTCTTGATAGTATTTTTATTAAATATTCAAAAAAAAACTCTTTTTGGCCGAAAATAATTAAAAAGAAAGCTTTTATTGAGTTAAAACTACCATCAAACATAACCTATATTCAAAACATTATAAGGTCCCTTTTTTTGGAGCTGGTCACACACATTACTTGACCTAATTTTGTAATTGGGGACAATTTTTTTTGGTTCCCTTACACTTTTATTACTTCATTAAAATAGAATGTGAAACCAATTGTAATACACACATAATACTTTTTATTCGATTAAATTAATTGAAACAATAATGGTTAAGAAGAGTTCTCACAATTTAAATTATTATTACGTAACGGCGACTTTTTTCAATAACGTAATGGAGAAGGGCCATTTTCTCATTTAAATGCAACATCAAATATTTTATTTCCGTCTTGACACATGACACATTCTTATAAATTTCTTCTTGCCGTTTTTTTATTCCTATAAATATTTATGTTATTCGTATTGCAGCAAGGCTATTTTAAAATTCTTTGGAAATAATTAAAAGTCGTTTGGGTTTGCAACGGCAGTTATTCGGGATAATTTTGATTTTTGTAAGTTTGTGTGGCTTTTATTTTGTGTCGTTTAAAATACATTTAATGCTATGTCAATACACTGAAAAATGTCTATTTCTGATTCAAGAATAACAGAATTATTCCGATAGTTTGATTTTGTTCTCAATAATATCATCATTGGAACAGTAAGCGTTTAAATAGAATGTTATTTCTGTTTTTCATTTTTTGAAAATGTTATTGATCGAATGTTTGTACTTCTTGTATTTTTGTATTCTTGTCGCCTTAAAACAACTGACAATTTATAAGACGATTCGAACTGTTTTATAAAAAAAAAAATCATGATGATAAAAACGATTGTATATATCATTTGGTGACAATTCTTTTAATTTTACAACTTTAATGAGATGTATTTCATTCCTTTTTCGTTTATTTTCATTTGCTTGTTTTTAGTATACTAATACTAATAAATAATCATGATAATAATAATAATAATAATAATAATAATAATAATAATAATAATAATAATAATAACAATAATAATAATAACAATAGTAATAACAATGAAAACAACATTAAAAACATCTATATTCAATATTTTCTTGATAATAAAAAAATGGTTTAGTCAATTCTTAAAAATTTTGTTAAATTTAAAACTTTTTTCAAAAAAGTGTTAAAGTTGAATGTACTTTGCAAGGTCATGTTTATGTTGCGACTGTGATCTGATTCAAAAATGTGTCGAAAGTTTACAGTTTTTTGAGCAGCTTCGACGGAAATTTTTGTTTACACAAAATTCGTAAGATGAATGCGACCTTCAAAGATTCACATCTTGGGCATTGAATAACAATAATAATTAGCTATAGTGACAAACAATATATGTAATTATAATTAAAATTATCTCCTAATGTATCATTTTCGAAACCATGTAAATATAACATCCTGAACCTTTCGTTATCAAACAATAAAAGGATATTTTTACAACGAAAAAAATATTTTTTAAAAAAGTAATAAAAATTCGAAAATTAGCCTTTTCATTCATTTATTCTTCCAACTATAAGCAAAGCGAATTTTTCTCTAAAGAAAAAGCATTCAATTCCTAATAATAATATACTTTGTAAAAATGAAAAATTGGAACTTTGTTTTAACAATTTAGACTATTCATAAACTAAACATAAACCAACATTCTGTTTTTTCTTTAAACTTAGTGAACAATTGCAATTTTTATCCAATTTTTATATACAATGGCCTATTTTACTCTATCTTGATGATTCTCTACAATTTTGCTTCTTGATATTTTAAATAATTTTTTGTTCAAAAGTTATTTAATAAGTAAAATTATTCCGACGATATTATGAAGAAAATGCTTTTTCTGGACGAGACCTCGGACAGAATTGTTAAGAAATATTTTAACGCCTGTAGAAGAGCTCAAACTGCCTTTCAAGATATATGCACAATATTTGATAGGGACAGTAATGCAAATTCGGAGAATATGCAAAAAATGGAGAAAGTCGTAATCAAATATTTGTAAGTTTATATTTTATAAAATAATCATTTCTTTATTATAAACTTGACTCTGGATTATAAAAGCAATAAGTTAATCTTGATTTATTAATTATTATATTAATTGATTTCTTATATATCTTCCGATTAACGATTTTCCCCGATTTTATTAAAAAAAATTACGACAATGACTACTGTTTTTACTGCTCGTTCGCTTTCTACTGAATTTGCTGTTTTAATTGCATACACTACATATTTTTAAAATAGGAGAAAACTTAACACAAGTATTCGTTACTTTTTTTCTATTATCGACAAAAATTTATTCAGTCGCAGTTTTTTTGTTTAATTTTTTATTAGTTTTTATTAATTCTTAGAATTACCCGAGGGGTCGTCAACTCTTGATTAGGCCTGTACGAAGAATATATTCCCAAAAGAATACTTGGGAATACTTGGGAATACTTGAGAATACTTGGGAATAC
>WNHD01007896.1:0-18783 GCA_011057455.1 Ganaspis sp. Gsp50
TACTGAAAAGTAATCGCTGTTGACTTAAATTTAGTCATTGTCGAATAAAACTTATTTAATACTAAAAAGTAGTCATTATTGTCTAAAATTTAGTCATTATTGACTGAAACTTAGTTGTTCTTGACTGAAACTTAGTCGTTCTTGACTGAAACCTAATCGTTCTTGACTGAAATTTAGTCGTGTTTGACTAAAATTTAGTCATTATTGACTGAAACTTAGTCGTTCTTGACTTAAATTTAGTCGTTATTGACTCAAACTTAGTCATTATTGAATAAAACTTAGTCATTATTGAATAAAACTTACTTATTATTGACTAAAACTTAGTTAATACTAAAAAATAGCCACTATTGACTAAAACTTAGTCAATACGGTTCCTAATTCAATGAATAAACGACTCTGCTCTTTAATGCTATTATTATTCTTGGTGCTATTATTACTAATATTTTGTCGTTTATAACAAATTATTAATTACTTGGTGCTTTCATTCTAACTTAATTGTCGATCGGAAAGAAATTGAAACGATGAAAGAGGAAAAGCTCGAAGAGAAATCTTGAAAGTTGTTGATCCGGAATTGGTGTATTGACGTAAATTATCAGGGATAGAGCGAGTAAGTGAAAAAAGAGAGACCTAGCTAGGTGAGAAGTAGAGTTAACGGGGGTTTAAGGGGTGAGATAGGTCACCCTAGTGGAGCTCTTTTGTTGCACGGGTAGATCTGTCCCTCCGCGCAATCCTGAGGATCGGGATTGGCTATACCAACATGGAGTAGTAGGATGCTTGTCTCATTTTACTTTACAAGGGGAGGGATTTAAAAATCGAGGAAACCTTTGACAGCTATTGCGCACCCCAATAAAACGTCCCCGCGCCTTCGAATTAAATCGAAAATATACAATAAACAAGGAAACAATCAATAACCCCCGCTTTATCGCGTCTTTCCTCTCGCTTCCCTTTCTTTTCGACTTGCATCTGAAGATTCGACGGCCGACGTGATATGTCGGTAATTAAAATCCGTTTTCACCCAACCTCCCCAAGACACTGTCTTTCGTTCTTTAACTGTTGAAGAAAAAGTGAGATGAATGCACGGAACAAGAGAAAGGCATGGATTACTACTAAATTGTGAAAAATGATTGTGCCTTATTGACGGAGCTTGTCGATGTGAGCCATTAGTGACTGCGAAATTGTTGCTTCCAATCATACCAACCTGACTCGAATACGAAAACAGCCTTCTGCCCTTCTCCTCCTCCATCTTCTTTTCTTTCTTTTCTTCTTATTTTTCTTCTCCTTGCTACCTTCGAATTATGCTAAACGTTTCCGTTCACTGAAATTAATTTCCTACATATGTCATAGTAACAGATTTACAGAATTTTCCATTTTTTTTTTATAGACAAAAACGTTTTTTCTAGAGAGGAATATTCTTTTTTAGCCAAAAACGTTTTTTCTAGAGAGGAATATTTTTTTTAGCCAAAAACGTTTCTTCTAGAGAGGAATATTTTTTTTATCCAAAAACGTTTTTTCTAGAGAGGAATATTTTTTTTTATCCAAAAACGTTATTTCTAGAAAGGAATATTTTTTTAGCCAAAAACGTTTTTTCCAGAGAAGGATATTTTTTTTCATTCAAATAATTAACAAGTCAAGTTGATTTAACTTAAAAGTTACAAGGAGTTAATTTAATTTTAAAGGTATATGTAAAAAGTCAATTTAATTTAACTTTAAAGTTATTTATTAATGAACTTTACTAAAATGAAAGAAAAAATGAAAACTACAGAAAATTTTTAATTAAATTCATTTTAATTAAATTATATATAAAACTATCTCAAATTCCTTTTTCAATTTAATTAATAAGTATTATTTCCCTATTCCTTATACACGCAGAGAAAAGTTTCATTTGATTTAAAGAAATAACTATCTTTGACTTGCATCTTTTATTCAAATTTCATTTCTCTTTAGTTTAAGTAATTTTTTTTTGTTTTAAAGAAATGTTCTTTGTTTAAAAAAAATTTTTGACTTTAATTAAAGAAAATATTACTTTCTCCGTATACTAATACTAGAATTTCTTTGATTTAAAGCAGAAATTTCTTTAAATAGAAGAAAATCTCTTTGAACCAAAGAAAAAACAAAAAACAAATTTTTTTTATTTAAAAAAGTTTTTTTATTTTTATTTAAAAAAAAATTAAACTTGAATCAGATCGGAAGAGTCAAAGAAAATTATTTCTTTAAATCAGAAGAAAGAGTCAAAGAAAATTATTTCTTTAAATCAGAAGAAAGAGTCAAAGAAAATTATTTTTTTAAATCAGAAGAAAGAACCAAAGAACATTATTTCTTTAAATCAGAAGAAAGAGTCAAAGAAAATTATTTCTTTAAATCAGAAGAAAGAGTCAAAGAAAATTATTTCTTTAAATCAGAAGAAACTTTTTCCTGATAGTAATATTTTTCGCACAATTAATTTCTTATTTTAATTATTAAATAAATTTTAATTAATTTGGGGGGAGGAGAAGGAGAGAAATAGAAATTAATATAACTTTCTTTTATTCAAAAACCATTTTTTATAATACCCAACTTAGAGATTCCTCGGGAGTATACATTTTTTTTATTGTCAAAAAATTAATTTTATTTGAATTTGAATAGTAATTCTAATAGGATAAAAGGAAAAAAGAGACAGGATTTCAAAATTAGTTCCATTCTACTTGTTGTGAAAAGAATCATATACATAAATTTATTCAAAGAATTATAAAATTTAATTTTTATACAGAAAATCAATTGTAATTCTCCGTTTATAAGGCTATAAGTCATCAATGACAAGATTGCCCTTCCGGTGAATAAGCGGATGTTGGATTGTATAATGCGGTTGTTGTAAACGATAGAGACTGAGCCTAATGCAAATTCGTGCACATTAACATATGAATATTAATTTTCATCCGGCGTACAAACCAAGTGACGGGTTTCATCATTAAACGGAAATCCAGAAGGTTCGACAAACAAAAAGGCCCGCTGCATTAATTTGCATCCGAATCGATATACAAGTCGAGATTTTATCACAGTTTGTTCAGAATTCCTGATTTTAATGACCAATTTTTTTTTTCAACCATATATGCCCAAATTGTAATATGACCTTTCTTGTTTTCTTTACATTTTAATTTCACTTTTTCTCACGGAACATTTTTATATATTTTTAGACACTTTTATAGATTTTTATACACTTTTTAAACTTTTTTTTTATAGTTTTTTGTACTACTGTGCGCAAAAAACTCAACTTTCTACGCACTACTGCGTAAAAAGTGCTTTTAGCGCACTAGGGAGCTTCAAAAGTCGAGTTTTTTAGCACACAGTTGTACAAAAATAGTTTTTTATACTTTTTGCTTCCTCATAGGGAAGTATTATTTTCGGTCCGAATTTCGATTTTCTAAAAATAGTCTAAATCAACTCAATTTCATCCAAAAAGGATAAATACGAAGTTTTAGGCTAATGTCCAGATGTATGTGTGTGGTCGTTTTTTAAATACTTTTTTAATACATTTTTTATACATTTTTTATCTACTTTTTTTATACATCTTTTGTACATTTTTTATACATTTTTAATACTTTTTTAATACATTTTTTATACATTTTTTATATTTTTTTAATACATTTTTTATACATTTTTAATATTTTTTAAATACATTTTTTATACATTTTTAATATTTTTTAAATACATTTTTAATACTCTTTTTATAAATCTGTTTATGAATTTTTTAATACATTTTTTATACATTTTTTATATAATATATAGATTTTTAATTTGTAATTTTTACAATTTTTTTCTTATATTTCTATCGCTCAGATTCGATTCAAAATTAAATAAGGATTTTGTGAAGATTTTTGTTGTTTCTATAAAGATTTTAATAATTGGTGTTTAATCTCTTTTCCATAAATTCGAAAATTTAAAAAAAATAAAATAAAACGATTGCTATTGACGTCTGCGCGTCAAAACGTTGTGGATTTTCCTCCTTTTTTTATTCATGAAAGCGTGTGGACAAAGTGTGGTGTTTTTTGAAAATAAATATATTTTGTACTTTGTATATCAAGCGAGTGTGAAGAGCAGGTGATATTTAAAATTATAAAGAGGTGCTTCTCGAATTGACGCTTTCATGTTATTTCGTTTAACAATTCTGCTTTTATCCATTTGTTTATTTTTCACTTTGATATGTATCTCACCAACATTTTATTTTTACTCAGGCATATAACATTGTAAGTACTAAACATTGTCTGCATGCAAAAAAGGAAACAAATTATCAATGACCAATTCAAAAAAGGAAACAAATTATCAATGACCAATTCAAGAAAGGAAACAAATTATCAATGACCAATTCAAAAAGGATGTTTTTCTTCCATTTTCTTTCTGAAAGTGAAATATTTTTGCGTAGAAAAAAAGCAGAAAAGAAATGAAAAGTTTTTAGTCTTATGGAATAAAATCAAAAGACGTATGAGGTTATTTAATAATTTATACTATGCGCTTGCACATAAATCGATGGTGTGGTAAAGAAGTCATGATATATGGCCTAATTTGATGTATCGCGAGGCCACCGATCGCAGCAGCCTTGTATGGCTGAATGACCGACTGTAAATTACTGCCACGTCCTGTAAAAACATTATGACTCGGACTCAACTTGACTGACTTGGACTTGGATCGTCGTTCAACTCTCATCGACACTCGAAATGTAATTAATCCTCATGGAAAAGCTAAATTGATAATCTCAAGTCCATCGGGAGTCGGGATCAACTTTTGCAATATCATTACAGTCCAGATCAAATATAAATCCAGGACTGGTCTTTAATTATTCAGTCTCCCAGCTTGAGGTGCATTGACTCATTCAACTCAACTGGGAAAAGTCGAGAAGACGAAATAGAAATAGTAAATAAGCAACTAGACTCCTATTTCTGGCTCTAGCTTATATCTTTCCATAAGCAGCTTAAAATCCCTTTTTGGAAATTCAAATTTCTTGGTGCAAATGGAAATTAGAAATTAAACTTGTTTTACAACTTGTTATTATATTTTTTCGAGCATCTTTTGAGGGAGTCAATCAGTATTGATTAATCGGTATTTTTCTTTCTTTAACGAGAACGATAATTGAAAACATGCAAATTTGGGTCGATTTTTAAGTTTTGGCATTCTTTTTGTGCACAAAATTTTGAATAAATAATATGTATTGAAATAATTTGTATTAGTAATGTAGTAAATTGTAATTTTTAGACCAATGAACTTTAGCTAATAAAATCCGTAATTTCTACGGATTTTTCTGCTAATAGGGTTTTTTAAATATTTTTTATATATTTATTTATAATTTTTTTTTATGTGTAATAGTAAGATAAATAATAACAGTAGTACAATAGTAGATGTTAGTAAAGATATCCAAATTCTGTAATTTTTTCAATCATCGTGGTGCTTCGATTTCAATCTTTAAGTCTTTTCGTTTTTGTGTGGAAAACCCGAGTCAAAATTTTGAACCTCCGTTTATCCTCTAAAATCTTCTTCAAATATGACCTCTTTTAAACTACGCAGATAATTCCAAATCTGTATAGTTTGAGGCTTAAAAAAGTATTTAAAAATTGATTAAAATTAAACATTTGGAAATAGCTCTGCTTCTACTAATTTTACTAAAATGATTTAAAATACACCCAGAGAAAAGATTTATTTGAATTCAATATAATTTATTTGAAACAAATTACCGTATATTTGTCTCAGAACTAATTAAATTATTTATTTGTTTTAAATAAATATTTTATTTGGCAGAAATAAACTTTTTATTTGGCAGAAATAAACCTTTTATTTGGCAGAAATAAACTCTTTATTTGGCAGAAATAAACTTTTTATTTGGCAGAAATAAACTTTTTATTTGAATTCAATAAATTTTTATTTAATTCAAATGAAATTTATTTGGAACAAATAAATAAGTTAGTTGGTTCTGAGACAAATATACCATTTCTCTGGGTGTACAATACTTGTCGATTTAAAATTATAATTACGTGCAAATTGTGTGAAAACAAAATTGATTTATCTTTTAATAAAAAAATGAAAAAAATACTTTTTTTTGTCAAATTATGCACTGAAAAAAAAATTTATTTGATTCAAATAACCATTTACTTGTCTATTATCAATTAAATATTTATTTGAACCAAGTAATTATTATTTGAATCAAATAAATGGCAAATTATTTATGTATTTGAATCAAATATTGTTTATTGGACTCAAATAATAATTACCTGGTTCAATTAAATAAATTTTTTTTCAGTGTGCCTTCTTTTTCCCCTCGAATTATGCACTTAATTCCATTTCTGCATACACCCAGAGAAATGGTATATTTGTCTCAGAACCAACTAACTTATTTATTTGAATCAAATAAAAATTTCTTGGATTCAAATAAAAAGTTTATTTCTGCCAAATAAAATATTTATATTTAAAACAAATAAATAATTTAATTGGTTCTGAGACAAATATACGGTTATTTGTTTCAAATAAATTATATTGAATTCAAATAAATCTTTTCTCTGGGTTAATAGAGTATTAAAAGAGTATTAAAAGAGTATTAAAAGAGTATTAAAAAAGTGTTAGAAGAGTATTAAAAGAGTATTAAAAGAGTATTAAAAAAGTATTAAAAATAGGTATTAAAAGAGTATTAAAAGAGTATTAAAAGAGTATTGGAAGAGTATTAAAAGAGTATTAAAAGAGTATTAGAAGAGTATTGGAAGAGTATTAAAAGAGTATTAAAAGAGTGTTAGAAGAGTATTAAAAGAGTATTAAAAGAGTATTGGAAGAGTATTAAAAGAGTATTGGAAGAGTATTAAAAGAGTGTTAGAAGAGTGTTAGAAGAGTGTTAGAAGAGTATTAAAAGAGTATTAAAAGAGTATTAAAAGAGGCTTTACAAGACTTAGAGAGAATGAAAAGAGGCTTTAAAGAGGTTTTCAGAGGTCTTATCGAGAGTATAAAATTTCGACTCGGGAAGTGAAAGTCGTTGTTGCGGATTTTGGAAGCACTTTTAATTCACATGATTAGATTGAGTGGAATGTGTTGGAAAGTTTGGAATATCATTAGGAAGGTTTTTGCGAGTGAAATTTTTCTAGAGTCTTTCTGGAGAATCGCGCTTTTGAGAATTTTACTTGAATAGAGGTTGGCTCGAATCGGTGGGTGGTTTCTTTCTGTGGTGGTCTCGATTCCAGGCAGGGTGTGCGTGAGAATTGTGTAAAAGAGATGAAGATGCTCTAAGGATGCGTCGGAAACGCATCAAACCTATCTAGATAAAGAGGAAGGAAGAGAGTCGGACAGCTTCATCTTAGCGGCGCGGTGGTCCCTTCACCACGAACGCAAAAAAGTCGCGGTAGAATGTATCTTCGCAAATAAAAATATAATCACTCGATGTTACAGATCATCAAGTCTCGTCCATAGGATTCCTCTTACTAGAAGTCATTTTCTTCCCCAAGTTCCTTTCTATAGGACATTTACTTTAACATATACATATATCACTTTCACATGGCAAATTCTTTCTTTTTTCGTTCCGTTAAATTTTTTCTATGATTTTGTTGATGTTTCTTTATTTTAATTAAAATCTTTAATTAATCTTCTTTATTTTAATTAAAATCTTTAATTAATCTTCTTTATTTTAATTAAAATAAAGAAACATGTAAAAAGTACACTGTAAAAAGTAAATCTTATTTTAAGACAGGAAATAAGTCTTGATTTAAGTTGCAACATTTTTAAGGCAGACCTTGTTGATTTTCAGATCACATCTTATTTTCAGTTACATTCTGGAAAGCATACTAATAGGCAGACCAATCTTATTTTCAAGATTAATTTTCAATTGAAAATTAATTTTGAAAATGCTTAAGCATTAATTTTAGATGCGTCTTAAAATAAGATTTTCTTTTTTCTGTGAATGTTCTTTTATTATTAATCATCTTCGCGTATCTTTCGGGTCTTTTTTTTAATTTTTTTTTTTTAGTTTAGATGAATATTTAATCTTTGAAGAAACTTTTTTTTTAGCAGAAAGCAAAAAAAATTACGTACAAGGAGAAAAATTGCAAATTTTCAAAAAATGATCTTTGCATATTGCAAAGATTTAAAAATCTTTCTTTCTTAAAAATCTTTTCTGAGAAAATCATATACCTGAAAAGTTGAAATGAAATAGTTGGGTGAAAATTACTGAACTACTTTTGTAAATTCTGCCTAGGGAATTATATGCGAATTTTAATTTATTACTATAGTTGAGCAGATAATTTAATTTTTGTTAGAACATATTACTTAACTTTATAGTTATATATTTCTTCACTTTTAGGCAAATTGAGTAAGGGACCAAGTTCATATTTGTTGCAGTTCAAATTGAGTAGCATACGCTACTTGAATTGATTCCAAGTCTTTGTTTCTTTTCTCTTTTTTTCTGTTTTTTTCCGTTTTTTCTGTTTTTTTCTGATTTTTTCTGCTTTTTGCTCTTTAGAAGAGTATTGAATTAAAAGTACGATAAATATTTTTTTATTCTTTAATATCTTTGTGCATTTTTTTTCTTTGTCAATTTTTTTTTCACTTTTCAATTGAAATTTTTTTCAAATTTTTAAAATGCAGTATGTAGGTTGTGGTTGAAGAGAAATGATCGCATTTGCTAAATTCGTGACGCAATTAATTTAATAAATTCAATCTATCGGTTACTATAAATTCTCTTGGGAGTTTGCGTGATTTAATATGAACAGCTTTTTTTATTTGAGACATTCCAGTTTATCGTATTTTATGACATGCATTGGATAATTTATTGTGATTTTTCATAAGTATTAATTGGCTTGTTGATTTATGTGTTGCGCAGTAAAGCAAAATACGAAAATAGATCAACTGTCGGAAGGTGTGATTTTATGATTTATTCTGATTATGACAATGATCGAGTTTATACGACTTTACGAGAGTCGACTACAGTAAATTTCAATTTCGTATTAATGCTACTTCTGATACGTGATAGAGATTCTAGATATGCAAATAATTGGTATTAATAACTCATAACTGGTTCTAAGTGCTTTGCTTTTTAATTAATGTTAAAACTTCTTCAATTATGTTTTTTTGTTTCTTGTTATTATTGAGGTTCTTGTTATTATTATTATTTTTTTATTTCTTGTTATTTCTTGTTATTTCTTGTTATTTTATTATTATTTTTATTGCTTTTGTTTATTATCATTTGCTTCTATTTATTATCATTGATTTTTATTCTTTACTTTTAGGCGTTAGTTCTTATTTTTAATGTATAAATGTTCATTTTGAACTTTGACGCTTTTCTATTCTTAATTTTTACTTTTTGCTTCCTCATAGGAAAGCAAGATAGGGATGTTTGATGATAGCATAGGGATTGTTTTTAATTTAATTGATTTTTTAATACTTGTTTTTTAATTTTATTTTTATTTAAACTCTTCTGAATTTATTCTTAAACTTATTTTACTTTTTCCTCTTTACTTTATTTTGCCTTATCAAATTTATTTTTAATTTTCTTTTACCATTTTTGCTACTGACAGTTTATTTATACTTTGCGTTAATTACCTTTTTGTTTTTATTCTTATCAATAACCACAGACATTGCTTTTTTATGAAAAAAAAAAATGTTAAATATTAAGAAAAGATTGGTGTCATTTTTCAATAAAATTATTAAGGAAGAGAATTTCGTAAAAATGTGAATGCTTGTTAAACACAAAATTATAAAGATTGTAGTTTGTAAAAAAAAATATTTTAAATCTTACGGCGTCTACCACTTATCACTTGATTGCCAGTTTCTCGGCAGAAAATATCAATATTTGCATAATTTTAAAATTATACTCATATACAACCTAATTAATTTTCGATGGAAATCACCAGAATACACCGATAAGGATTATTAAAATATTTATCTCAGCTTAATGGGTAAAAGTCATTAAAGTAATTTCATTGATTAGTCAAGTGAAATATCTTTCGATTAAAACAAACTCCGAAGGAAATGAACCAATGATAAGATTCTCATAAATATAAATACGAAATGAATTAGAATCGCTACATTCGTCGGTAAATACGAAATATCAGACTTCAATTTTTCAAAATTGTCAATTATTTTAATTGTCTATATTAATTGCATCTAACTTTGTCCGAGTGCTTTATAACAGTTTATGCAAATTTCACTTTTGCATTTTATTGGGATATTAATTTTAAAATGTAAACAGGTTTGATTTGCGGTTCAGTTTTACTCTTTTTTATACTAGGGGAATAAACTGCACTTTATTGTTCAAGGGAAATAAACTGCACTTTATTGTTCAAGGGAAATAAACTGCACTTTATTGTTCAAGGGAAATAAACTGTACTTTATTGTTCAAGGGAAAAAAACTGCACTTTATCGTTCAAGGGAAAGAAAGGGAAATAAACTGTACTTTATTGTTCAAGGGAAAAAACTGCACTTTATCGTTCAAGGGAAAGAAACTGCTCTTTATTGTTCAAGGGAAATAAACTGTACTTTATTGTTCAAGGGAAAAAAACTGCACTTTATCGTTCAAGGGAAAGAAACTGCTCTTTATTGTTCAAGGGAAATAAACTGCACTTTATCGTTCAAGGGAAATAATACACACATTATTCTAATCGCTTTTGTGAAATAAGTCATAATTTATTCTACTAGGGAAATAAAAGACACTTACTTTAGGAAAATGAATTACACTTTATCATTCTAGGGAAATAATGTGCACATTATTGTATTGCAAAACAACGTACAGTTTATTAACGTACGTACAATCCAAGCGAAATAATTTAATTTTTTTCTTTTATTCTTTTTATTACGGAAATTTATTGTTTGTTTATTTATTGTTTATTATTAACTTATTATCATTGTTATTGTTTATTATTAACTTATTATCATTGTTATTGTTTATTATTAACTTATTGTCATTGTTATTGTTTATTATTAACTTATTGTCATTGTTATTGTTTATTATTAGCATTAATTTTTAAATGAAGAGAAGTTTGGTGTTTATTTTTAGTTTGTATCATTTTTGAATCAGTGAGATCGATTGGAAATGATGGTAATTGAGAATCGGGGAATGTTAACTGTGTCACTTCTTTTGGTCGTTTAGCAGCATTGCATTAACACGCTGAAAAGAAAAAAACGAGACTCTCGGAACCAGTCTTAGGAAGGAATCAAATCATATGCTCGTTTATTCGCATAATCGAACCCTTGAGATTTCTTATTTGGAGAGTGAAGAAAGAGAGCGAGAGAGAGAGAGTGATAGGAGGGTAAAAGGAAAGAAGGGAGGATCAAAATCGAGGGAAAGGGACTAAAGTAGTGTATCGGTGAGTCCAAGGGGACCACCAAGATCGGCGGCAAGTATCGCGGTGTCAATTAATGAGCCAAAGGACTCGACGAACGTTGGCAGACAAGCGGCCGAAGGAACGGCTACTACGGTTTTGTCGTGCCAGTTCTTGGTAGTCCACCATAATAAATACATAATATGCACATAAAGGCGAACCAAATGATCAAGCGAAATCTTAACTCGTGGCCTCCCAGATCGATGTATCAATGCATTTTAAAAAATTGCCTCTCTTTTTTTACCTTCATGAAGCATCACATCCACATGTATCATATTTTATGGTTTTTGCTTCCTCATAGGGAAGCATTGTTTTATTTCTTTTCGAATTATTTTTTTTTTCTGTTTATTTGAAACGTTGCAATTTGTCACTTCTAATGGAGCTTTACATTTTGTCTCGTAAACTTTCCAAGTGTGAATTGTATAAGGATTTTCGAAACGAACATCAGAAGGGAGATTATTATAGTAAATGAGAAGAAAATAAAGGCGTAAACGTCTAAGAGTGCTGTTTGCCACCAATGCATGTTGACGGCTGGTGATTTTAGGGTTAATTTTCCATTTCGGAGAACGTACTCGACCCAAAAAATTGCTGTGTCCATGGCACTCATTGGTCGGTCGCGATAGAGACGAGATTCGCGAATTGCTGCATTTCTAAAAGATGTACATAAGTACTTTATTAAATTTTATTGGATTCAATAGGAAATTAATACAAATACAATTACAATTAATACAAGTACAATTACAATTAATACAAATACAATTACAATTAATACAAATACAATTACAATTAATACAAATACAATTACAATTAATACAAATATAATTAATACAATTTCAGCATGGAGTTTTGGAAGTCCAGATTAAAACTAGGACATGAATTATTAATTTTATAATCATTATATTTGTTTGTACTTATAATAATACACGGAGGAAAATCACAAGAAAAGTTTACCTAAAATGGTTAAGCATAATCTACCTAACCTCACTTAAGTAATTTTTACCTAAGTTCTCAAGTAAAATATACCTATAATGTTAAGCAATATATTTATCAATACATTATTCACTCAAGAAGTTAAGTAAAATTTACCTAACGTTTTAAGTATATTTCGCTGAAGTACTTAAGTAATTTTTACCTAACTCGTACGTATTAAGTTGTTAAGTATATTTCACTTAAGTTTAAAGTAAATTTCAATTGCTATTTTTCTCCGTGTAATTATATTATAGCAGATATCACTCGGTAGTTAATAATTAAAATATTGAAGGAAAACTCGGAGGGATTTTTCTCCTTCAAAATTTTTTTTCCTTCAATATTTTAATTATAATAATTATTGTTCTTGTACTTATAATAATTACAAATTTTTTATCAGGGATGCTTGATTGCTCAAAATAATTCTAATACTCACTTGTTTTTATGTTATACTTTTTTTATTTTCATACTTACTTGTACTTTGTGTTGTTGAGAATAGCATTCACTGCTTCAGTCAACGATTCCTTGGTTAAATTTTTGTAATTCATTTCAATAGCAATATTTTTATTGACTAAAGTCGCTACATTTCTGAAATGATCTCCAAATAGTGGAATGCCTATCATAGGAACTGCAAAGTAGAGTGCTTCTTGCACCCCTAACATACCACCGTGGCTAATAAACAATTTTGTGTTCTTGTGTTCTGAAAGTTGTTTAAAATATATCATCAATATATAATCTGCACTGAGGAAAAATATAAACAACGGTAGGTTATATTTTCCCTCAGTGTGTGTTGTTAATAAGTACACAGTAAAAAGAAAATCGTATTTTAAGATACATCTGAAATTAATGCTATCTTGAAAATAAGATTGGTCTGCTTATTAGTATGCTTTTCACAATGTAACTGAAAATAAGATTTGATCTGAAAATCAACAAGGTCTGCCTTAAAAAGGTTGCAACTTAAATTAAGACTTATTTCCTGTCTTAAAATAAGATTTACTTTTACAGTGTAGGATTTGTGTAGTTTTTGTGGATTATTGACTATGAATTTTCTTTCTTCTAACGTGTCGTGTTCTTTTAACGTTATGTCTTGTCTAATACTTGAATACTTATTAAAAATAATCTATCTTATAAAATAATCTAAAATTACTAAAAATTACTAAATAATCTAATTACTAAAAATAATTTATCTTTGCTAAAAATGTATATAGAATTTTTACACACTTAACACGGGGATTTGTGGTATCCACGCAGAAGTTCGTATATTTTTAGGAAGTCCTGGAGGAAGTTTTTGTCTGTCTACGATTTTCATAAGCACCCTCATGGGAGAGAGTTTCTCGAAAACCTCATAAATTGCTAAAAGAGCATCTTCTGGAAGTGTCTCTATTAGCACCATAGATCCTAATGTGAAATAAATCACACCATTCGAACTTTTGTCCATCCATTGTTTCAAGTCCTGTTATTTGCAAAAAAGCAAGCATCAAAGTACGCCTCTACATAGATTCGTTTTTAACATTTATCAAACGGTTAAATAAATCGTACACCTATTTACATAAAAACATTTATAAATTTTATAAAAGGCAAGTTTTATAAAAGGAATATTTTATAAAAGGCAAATTTTATAAAAGGAATATTTTATAAAATGCAAATTTTATAAAATGAATATTTTATAAAATACAAATTTTATAAAATGAATATTTTATAAAATACAAATTTTATAAAATGAATATTTTATAAAATGCAAAGTTAATAGAAAGCAAACTTACCGGTGAAAATTTCGTGTCGTCTTCTATGTGGATTCCTCCGATTTCTATCATACCTGGAGTTAAGGGTCTGATACCAAACGGATGGTGGTACGAATTCACAAACGTTAAAGCTACTGTTGTCTCAATTTCTCTTATGCTCGGTATATTTGGACTCAAATACTTCCTCATTGCTTCAGTTTGGTGTTTCTCTGTATACGAGAAATATCTGAATCTACTGATTTTTGAAATTATTGTGTTCTTCATACGTTCCCAAAATGTTGATATCACATGTGCATCCATCAATATATCTGCATAAAAAGCTGTTGTTGTAGGATTTCCAACCCCATCACCAGTCCATGAGAGTCCCATGTGTGATGCAACTGTTATTACAGGAACTTTCAAAATGTACCCAAATCCAATATAACAATTCGCTCCAAATACCTGTATTTTTATCAACTTAGAAGTAACGCAATTTACAAAATAGGGGCTCAAAAAATACCTGAGTAATATTTTTTTGATGTATCGAGTAATATTTTGTTGATGTATCAAGTAATATTTATTTGATGTATCAACACTATGTATCAAGTTTTATTAAAATCAGAAAGTTACTTCGGAAGCTTTACTTTTATTGGTTATTTATTATGTTTTTGTTATTTTAATTAGTTTAATTCTTCATATTTATTGTTATTAATTAGTTTTGATTAGTTCATTAGTTTTGATTAGTTAATTAGTTTTGATTAGTTAATTAATTTTTGACCAACCTCTGTGATGACGAGATCGTAAGGATCCTTAGGCGGATTTTTAATCACATTCTGTATGTCCTTGTGTCCCATCAGATCGCAGATTTCATTTCCGGCCGTGAAAGCATAAAAAGGCACGGAATCGCCTGTCTGCCCGGAACAATATTCGATACTTAGATTATTCACAAAATTTTCTCGAGTGCCGTTTAAGTTGACAATTGTTCTATAATTCTCTGGCGGATCCTTTAGCTCAAAATGAGTAATAACATCCACTTGATGACCACGTTTTGCTAAACCTTTAGCCAGTGCGTCCAAGACATTGTTGTGACTTTTTTCATTTAGCGGAAAAACTGCCAAAATCCTCTTAGCTTCAGATCCAAAGGTAATGAAACTTAAAATCAGAAACACATTTTCGAAAACACATTTTGAAAACATTTTCGATACTTGATTGGATTTTGTTCCAAACTTGAGCTATGTATTTTTATTTTATTTATTTATAAATTTATTTCTTTACAAATTTTAAATTCATTTTATTTTATTCATTTTTTATTTTAATTTTATATTAATTTTAGCTTAATTTGTACATAAATTTTTTAAAAATTTATCCGGATTCAGAATTGAATGATTTCTTTGCAATGTACGTAGTACGTTAACTGACACGAGACGTATCAAACCACTTTCTCTTGAATTTCTGCAGTCTCTCTTCGCACTGATCTTTTTAGCTCATGTGATATAACATATCTTTATCTTGTTACGTCTAATTTACGTTATCAATTTACTCTATACTGCATGGCGTGTATTGCACTATCATTGGAATTTAGTTTATACTCCTTTCGGTAATTACGTTTTTATAACAGTAAATCATTGAAATCACATAAAATTGAATTTTACAAGAAATTTTTACAAAATTGCAGTTGAAAAAAGTGAAAAGTTGAAATTGAAATTGAATTGATTTTTATTTCTCGGCATTTCCGTTTATTTTTAAAAAATGTTAACATTTTTTGTTTCCCATTTTTTGTTTCTCTTATGTCTACCTTTTCATTCAAATTTTATCATTCAGGGTAATTTAATTTCCAGACACGTTTAACAAATGGCCATCAAACGCTAAATTCGGAAGGAGTATTAGTGTTCGTTTCTCAGCTTCTTGTGGGTTATAGTATTTGAGAGGTCGTGAAGTCTCTTTAAGGAAAGATGTATGTTTTATTGTACATGTCCCATGGGCTGCGGTTTTATATTATTTATTCAATATACATTACATGCGTGGAGCTCTTTTCAGTTATGGAGCACTCTGTAATCCAGAAGCACTGTCGATGAATGTGTCGTGGAACCATAAAAACTGGGCCGGCACTCATAACGAATTTACATTCCTTTCAATGTCGTAGTAGAGGTCACGTTGGTTATTTGTATTCTTCATTCAGTTTCTGCGATTTATAGAATCTAGTAAGAGGTGTTTCTTAGGTGTCGCACAGAATAAGGAAGCAGACACCGTTCTCCGAAAGTGGAAATTTATTTGCTTTCATCTAATATTCAAGATATTGCAATTTATCAATTATTCAAAAACGAATATGTGTGTTTGTTTTAAAACTCACAGAGTACAAACTCATAAAGTAAATAATTTGATAATATATTATTGCCCTAGGCACATAAAGTATCTTTTGTTTCCCTAGAAACTCAAGGATTCTTTATTGCTCTAGGTATGTGATGTACCTTTTGTTGCCTTTAGGGAATTAATGGCCTCTTTTTTGCTCTAGACACATAAAGGCCTCTTTCTTGCTCTAGAGATATAAAGGCCCCTTTTGCCCTGGAAACATAAAGGCCTCTTTTTTGCCCAAGAGACATAAAGGACTCTTTTTTGCCCTAGATACATAAATGCCTCTTTTTTGCCCAAGAGACATAAAGGACTCTTTTTGCCCTAGATACATAAATGCCTCTCTTTTGCCCAAGAGACATAAAGACCCCTTTTTACCCTGGAAACATAAAGGCCTCTTTTTTGCCCAAGAGACATAAATGCCTCTTTTTTGCCTTAGATACATAAATGCCTCTTTTTTGCCCTAGAGACATAAGTGCCTCTTTTTTGCCCTGGAAACATAAAGGTCTCTTTTTTGCCCAAGAGACATAAAGGCCTCTTTTTACCCTAGATACATAAAAGTACCTTTTTTGCTCTAGATACATAAAGGCATCTTTTTTGCCCTAGATACATAAAGGCCTCTTTTTGCCCTAGATACATAAAGGCATCTTTTTTGCCCTAGATACATAAAGGCATCTTTTTGCCCTAGATACATAAAGGCATCTTTTTTGCTCTAGAGACATAAAGGCCTCTTTTTTGCCCTAGAGTTGTAATAATTTTCGGATTTATGGAATCCTTTTTCTGGTACCTCACAATATGACCCCTTGCATTGTTTTTGATCTCTTTCCCGCTCGTAGAAAAATTTGTAATTCAAAAGCCGAGCAATTATTCCTGGAAGGAGGAAATTTGCGGTTTTCCTGTTTTTGGGAAACGAAGCAACGAATTTGTTATTCCGTTAGCGCGTTATTGTAGCAATAAATTATAATAATTTTGTTCTGAAGTAGCCTAGTGGGTGCCACGCGAATTCCTAACGGGGTCGTTCTGTAAATCGCATCGTGTTGAGTTTTAATATTTATGATTATAAAGTCCGCATAACATTATTTCGATCTGGGAAACGCAAGCATGATGGAATGTCAGTCGTGGCTATCATGTCTTAGCATAACAATATATACGGATATCTCAGCATGAGGACATTGATATTCCGATCAGATATGGATATGATTATAATGCGTGAAAAGCGATGCGAGGTTTTGTTCACGGATCTACGACTCCATTGTATTTTGATATGGTAAATCGTCGATAAAATCCACTGTTGCCCGCTACTGAAAAAAATCATATGTATGTACTGAATACAATGTAACGCAGATGAATTACGACTCGAGGAGTTATATAATATAATATAATATAATATATATATTATATAATTATATAACCTCCCCTTATGAATTTCCTAATTTGCCCTCATGCGACCCTGCCGCGGGTCCTGATGTCGTGTGGTCGCGAACGGGGCTTTTAAAATTTTCTTTTTAATGGTAGTTCTTTTCGAAAAAAATTTCCATATTAACCACTAGGCTGCCGAAAAACCTATATTTAGGCTTAATTGCTGGATTTGCCAAACGCCGGAAACATACAGGTTAAAAGACGAGTCAATTCAATTATATTGAGTATTTATATCACCAGAAATTTAAGACACAAATTTTAAATTTTAATTTCAATATTTAAATTTTACTTTTTTTTATTTTCCACATTTAAAATTCACTTTTTAATTATAACTCTTATAATTGTATTTTTCTAATGATAATTCCTCTATGCAAAATTTTCTACATTAAAAAACGAATAGATTTACCTATGCAGAATATATACATTTTTTCAACTAATATTTTTAAGTTAACTTTATTTTGTTAACCTAAAATAAATATATATTTTAACAGAAATTTAGTTAAAAACTTGAAATTCTTTTCTTTATGAGGAAGCAAAATGTTCATGAAATGAACACAACTTAGTAACTTTTGTTTATTTTTTATTAAATTTTGTGTTTTGTGCAAATATTAATCCACCTTATTCCCTATAGAATAAGGTGAAATAATAATGGAAATAATAAATGCTATATTTTACTGATGATATGGTAATAAAGTGTATTTTATTACCCTAGGAAAATAATAAATTTTAGTGTACTAGGGTAATAATACACTTTATTTTTCTAGGGTAATAAAACATACTTTATTAAACTAGGGTGATAATACGCCATTTTTTGACCAAGGGAAATAACGTGCACTTTATTGCCCAAAGGAAATAATGAACTTTTTATTGTCCAAGGGAAACAAAATATTTTTATTGTGCTAGAGACATAGCGTGCACTTTATTGCCCAGGGGGAATATTTAACATTTCTTTGCCCTGGGGAAATAATGAACTTTATATTGTCCAAGGGAAATAATGTATTTTTTATTGTACT
>WNHD01007901.1:0-10208 GCA_011057455.1 Ganaspis sp. Gsp50
ATTATTAGCCATAGAGCAATGTTAAAATATAGAAGGGCAGTCGTTAGTTGGGAATTGTCTAGTAACAAAATGTTAAAGCATACCTTGCCAGGAGTGTACATAATCGGTATTCTGGTGCGTAAATATTTTTCAAAAATCTAAACTCACCCTCCATCGCAGATTTCATCCACCGCTAACATAATTATGTCCAAATTTTCCAAAACAATTCTCTTTTCTACATTTTTGCGTAAAATATGGCTCACAGTATCGTACAAGCAGTTCAGGACACTCATTAAAATAAGCTGCAGAAATTTACATAAAATTCAGAATTGTTTTCAAACTATAAATTCAACAATAAAGTTAGATTTTTAGAAATAGAATTATCAAGATTATTAGTTAATCACCTCATTTTCGTTCGCACTTCCCATTACGTAGAAAAATAAATCGACATTACTTTTGTAGACGCAAATCAATCCATCGTGCATTATAATTTCAGTATTTGCTCTATGTGTTTTACTGAATAAAGTCTTCTCAAAAGCCTTTTGTTCCTTAGCAGACGGAAATTTGTTACTATCATAGTACTTTGCGAGAATTCTGTTTCCATCATTGTCGAGAATCGCAATTCCCTTGACTATGTAAAGAGTCGGTTCCTGTAAGTTAAATATAAGTAGAATATTCCGATCGTAAAATGTTTACATAACTCAAAAATTGAATTAAAGTGAAATGACAAAATTGGTTGGCAGTCTCAGCAGAGAGGTGTGACTGCACCTTAAATATAAATGAATTGTACAATCCCGGCCATTAATGACTTTTTAATTTCCACTAGAAAATGTTTACTCAGTGAGTTTCTTTCTATGTAGTTTCAATCCATGCCTTAACATTTCATATGGTCATAGAACAAAAATACATAGAAAGAAACTCACACAGTAGAAATTTTCTAATGACAAAATGTACAGGCATATATGGCCGCGACTGTACAGTTGGGGACAATAATGCCTTCCAAAAGGTTACTAGACAAATTCCTACTTTGCGTGTCGCCTTCTATGTTGTTTTATTCCATGCCTATGAAAAATGTTTAGGCATGAAATAAAGCAACATAAAAAACAACACTCAAAGTAGGAATTTGTCTAGTAACCTTTTGGAAGGCATTATTGTCCCCGACTGTACTTGCTTCTCTTTTTAACTCATGGTCTAGTTATAAAACGCAAAGAAAAACGCAGTTATAAAAACGCACCCTAATCCTGAGGGTGACGTCTCATGCCTGCGTTTCTCTTTGCGTTTTATAACTAGAACATTGGTGCGCAAATGACAAAAATATACTTGCGTCTCTTTTTATCTCATGACCTAGTTATAAAACGCAAAGAAAAACGCAGTCATGGGACGTCACCCTTAACGTTAAATCACATGAAAACGGTAAACGACAGGGTAAAATGAAATAGAAAGAGACAAAAGTACTTAAAGTCCATGCAAGAGAAAGTGTGAAGTGAGCATAACTAATTTTATTGTCGAGTTATTTATAAAAATAACAATGGTGTCTTTTTAATTTTTAAAATGTTCATAATTTTTAATAGAATGAGCTAAGAAGGTTCTATTTTAGATCAAGAGATGCATTTTTAGAAGTTCTACACGAATATGGAAGTATATAATAACAAGAATAATTTTTTAGTTATAAAAACCTTTTTTTCACAAATTATAAATTAAGAAGTGACATATACTTAATCTTCACCGATTTAATTCAAAATACTCTTAAAATTTGTTTCCCAAAATGCACTAAGCTATTGGAAAAAAATTATTATATCCTATATATTATTATCCTATTTTGGTTTCCAAGATATTATTGTAAAACTGTAAAGTGATAAACACACAAATGAACATTTTCGTTTTAAAAATGTGATACTGGAACTTCCGAAGTTGAATTATATTTAAAAAAAAAAGTCAAAATTATGAATTTGAAAATTTGCACCAATACTTCTGTGTGGAAGTAATTAAAATATATTTTTTAAAATTTTCTTAAAAGTTCTAAACAGCTGCAAATTTTACTGGTACAACTTTTCAAGAAACATTTTCCTGCTTACAGTGCATTTTAACAAATAAAAGACATTCTACAAATTATTGTAATGAAAAACCTTCAAACTTTTATAGAAATACACAAAAAATTTTATTTTAGGAGCAATTTTTCGTTCAAATGAATGTCGGGTAATTAAAAAAATGTTAACTACGCACAATTTTCAGTTAAACAAACAAGAAAATCAGAATTTAAAGGCTCAAAATAAATTACCGGAAAAGAATTAAATCCGAAAAGCTTACTTGAAGATCAAAATGAGTCTCGGTCTCGTCTCGAAACGATCCGGAGAAATTGGCTTGCGAATTTGTCGTGCTTCTATACATAGTTTAAACTGTAAGGTACAATAGTTTAATGAGGAATACTTACTCAGAAGTTGACCTTTTATACGACCTAATGAAAAAAACATTGAGATCTGTTGGAAATACCCACCAATAACTGGCCGTCCATGGTCCTGTCAACGTATCTTAGTTCTGCTCTTGGAAGTGTCAAATGAAAACCCCGTATTTTAAAACACTTCCGATGATTTTTCTCCTTTTTATTCGACAGCCAGCTGCCTGAATATATTATTTCAATAAAACTTCAATTCTTCATCAAGCTCATCCACCTGACTATTCGATTTCGAGCAATTAAAAACAATTAAAAATTTGTCGACGTAAAGCAACTTCACACTAAACATAACCTAACTTTCTGCCCACGTCAACAACTTTTCCTCGCGGTTTACTCCTTTGCTCCAATTCTTTTATATTGCAATTAGTAATTCATTATTCGCAGCGGAAGCACGAACAGTAGTTTCCGTCACACCTGAACAATGCAATATTCTCGAAAATGTTGGTGTTTCGTGGCAAACTATTTATAAAATATGTGGTTTGTGCACTTTATGTGATAGTTATTTTATTAATTGCTCAACGCATTTTGCGAGTAAGTGATAATTTAGTTTTTGACAAAAATGACGACAAAACAGATGTTTCGTATTTTAATGAAAAATTCATTGGCGTGGAGAGAAAAATCAATAGGGAAGATAATCCTAGGTGAGAATTATTAGCAATAATAGAGACAATTATTATTTTTCTCGTTTTTGTTTTTTGAAACGTCTGTGATTGTTCGAAATATTTAACTTGAAATTATACAATAAAGCTTTTGTATTAATAAAAACAATGATAGCAATTAGAGATAAGTTTTTGTAGAAATCGTCTATATTTAATATACATTATATAGCACAAATATAAATCATTATGCAAATAATCCTACATTATGTTGTAATTTATTAATGAACAAGGTAAATAAGTTTTAAATAGTTTTATCTATATTTTATATAGATAATATATTTTATAGATAAAATTCCGACAACATCAACCTACCGATTTTACTGAAACTTGGTATACTTACGTATTTTGTTATTTATGAACTCCATGAAGCTTAGAAATTAACTTTGTACAAAAATTGCATACGATATAAAGAGTATGCATTTTTTGAAAACCATCAATCTTGAAACCTATTTTCTTGCAGAAAATGTGAAACTTGTAAATAATATTTGTATAAATTTGCAGATACGAATCTTGGATATTGAATTATGAACAAAAAATAGTTACAGGAATGGGAGAGTATGGAGTTCCTTCTTTTTTATACGGAGATGAAAAAGTAAAAGGTGATTTGGCGCTAAAAGAAAAAGCACTAAATACTGTTCTTTCAGACAAAATTTCCTTAAAACGAAATTTAGCTGATCCACGAAATCCATTGTAAGTTTGGTAATTATGCAGCTACTTTGGCAATTTTTGTATTTAGACAACAGCCGTTCTTGTTAAGAAAATGATTCAAATTTTGCAATATTTTAAAAATTACTTTAATTTATAAAATATTGAAATATTCTGATTTTTATATATTTTTATTACAGATGTAGAAACGTTACCTATGATGCCTCATTACCAAGTGCCACTGTTGTAATTATTTTTTATAACGAGCCCTGGAGTGTTCTATTGAGAACTGTTCACAGTGTCCTCAAAAAAACTCAACCGAAATTATTAAAAGAAATTATTCTTGTTGATGACTTCAGCGATGAAGGTTCGAAAGTTTTTTTTTCAAACAAGAGTTTTCTGGAGAATGCGATTTTTATTTATTTTTTTTATTAACACACAATTTCCCCGACTTTTTTTTAACCAGAATACGTTTCTAATTAATAATTAATTTTTATTTACATTTTTAGAGGAACTACAAGGAAGACTGACTTACTACTTAGAGACAAGATTGACCAAAAAAGTAAAGCTTATTCGATTATCTGAAAGAAAAGGTCTCATTCGTGCTCGATTGAAAGGAGCGCAAATTGCAACTGGAGACGTTTTGGTATTTTTGGATGCTCATTGTGAAGTCACAACTCAATGGTATATTTTATTGTACTTTAAAACGTCTTTTTAACTAATCAATCGCTATACTTTTGTATTGTTATAATAATTAATTATTGTATTGTTGTAATTATAATTTATAATTTTATATAATTTCTTTTTCAGGCTGGAGCCCTTACTGCAAAGGATAAAGGAAAAAAGAAGCGCCGTATTGATGCCCATTATCGACAACATATCGGAGGAAACCTTGGAATATTTGCATGACAATGATCCGTCATTTTTCCAAGTCGGCGGTTTTACCTGGTCTGGCCACTTTACGTGGATTGACATTCAAGAGAAAGAAATTAAATCCCGCTCTTCGCCAATTTCGCCCACTAATTCTCCAACCATGGCTGGTGGACTTTTTGCCATCAATAGAAAATATTTCTGGGAAATTGGAAGTTACGATGATCAAATGGACGGATGGGGTGGTGAAAATTTAGAAATGTCCTTCAGGGTGCGGAATATATTTTTTATCATTTTTTTATTAATGTTATGTTGTTCATTAACGTTTAATGTTGTTTTGTAATACTTTCGTTGTTCTTATTTTAGGTGTGGCAATGTGGAGGAACTCTCGAGACGATTCCCTGCTCCAGAGTTGGTCATATTTTCAGAAACTTTCATCCTTACAAATTTCCAAAAAATAAAGATACTCATGGAATTAATACGGCGAGATTGGTTCACGTTTGGATGGACGATTACAAACGTTTATTCTTCTTGTATCGCGAAGAATTCAAGGTAATTTTTTAGAATATTCCTACATTTTTTTTCAAAAAACCCGTTTAAAGAGATTTCCTTAATAAAATGTATTTATATTTATTTTTTTATACATTTAATAAAATGTGTTTATATTTATTTTTTTATACATTTAATAAAATATGTTTATATTTATTTTTTTATACATTTAATAAAATGTATTTATTTATATTTATTTTGTTATACATTTACGGGCAACAAAAGAAAAAGCCGATTCGTACGCAGTTCGAAAGTCACGAGCATCTTATAGAATCCGGAATTAGAATTGTTAAAAAATTGTAAAACTAAAATGTAATTGAAAATTGAATTTTAATGAGTGTTACAACTGTTTGACAAAAATACAAATGACATAAAAAATGAAGACAAAATCAAATCACTGCTTTGATAAATAAAAATATAAACAAAAAGTCAATTATTCTTCTGGTCAAGGAATGATTTTATTAATAACTGTACATTTGAGATAAAAAAACTGTACAAATAGTTATGAAATAACATTTTCTAAAATGCGATTTATTTTAGTAATAACATTTTCTAAAATGCGATTTATTTTAGTAATGACCATTTAAGCTGTTCCTTAGCTGTTTGTAGGACCTGAAAAACAAATCGAATGTCAAAATCTTCAGTCCTTTGATTAAATCAAATAATTAAAGTTTTTTTAAATAAACAATAACCTGTGCTACTGTCTGTTCTCCCAAAGGAATGTCATCTGTTCTCAAAGCTACTCGTTGAACCACGCTTGTCGAGTCGGCGTCTAAAATAATTCTACAACCAAAAAACAATTACATGAAAAAAATATTTTTAATCATATATTATTTTAATCATATATTATTTTAATCATATATTTTTTAATCATATATTATTTTAATCATATATTTTTAATCAGCAATTCAGCATTCAAAATATTTGACAATTTATATTTCAATTAGAATTTTAAACACATGGTAAATTAGTTGTAAATTAAAAAAATTCTAAACTCACCCTCCGTCGCATATTTCGTCCAACGCCAACATCATTATGTCTAAATTTTCTAAAACAGTTTTCTTCTCCACATTTTTGCGTAAAATTTGATTTACTGTGTCGTACAAACAGTTGAGGACACTCATTAAAATAAGCTGCAGAAATTTAAATTTTATATAATAATAATTTTTATTTCTTTAATTATTTTATAATTATAATAAATAATTTTTTTAATTATTTTATAATTATAATAAATCATTTTTTTTAATAATAAGTTTTTTTATCTGTTATATCAAATCAAAATTTCATTTTATATCAATTTTAAATGAAATTTTAAAAAATATCAAAGTATTTTGTTAATTACCTCGTTTTCGTTCGCACTTCCCATTACGTAGAAAAATAAATCGACATAACTTTTGTAGACGCAAATCAATCCATCGTGCATTATAATTTCCGTGTTTGCTCTGTGCGTTTTGTTGAATAAAGACTTTTCAAAAGCCTTTTGCTCCTTAGCAGACGGAAATTTATTACTGTCATAGTACTTTGCGAGAATTCTGTTTCCATCATTGTCGAGAATCGCAATTCCTTTGACTATGTAAAGAGTCGGTTCCTGCAAAATAAATATAAAATTTACATTCAGTTTGATAAAAATTTCAGAGGAAAAATTAAACTGAAATATTCAGTGAGAATAAATATTGCAAAATATATAAATAAAAGTTATTATATAAATAAAAGTTATTATATAATTAAAAGTTATTGAAGAATTAAGAAAATGTCTAAAATCAGTTGTTAATAAAAATGGAAAAATTCTTTAAGGGTGTGCTATAGAAAATGACGTCAATGGTCACGTGACCGATAACCAATACTTTTTGATACTTCTATAATTTAGTAAAATTATAACCTATACGTCGTCAATTTTATTCTATAAAATATAAAAATATATAAAATTATTTCTAAACAAAAATATCAACATATCAATCATATATATATCATATCGTCAATAAATCAACATTCTGATAACTAAATCAACTAAATGAGAATATTTATAGCAACACATCCAAATGTCGTTGATCCTTTAAAATTATTTAAAAATTTTAGAATGAAGAACTTTGTTTATAGGGTTTCGCTTTTAGACTCACATTTAGCATTAAGACAAAATAATAGTAAATAAAAGAACAAAAGGTAAATAAGAAAAAAAAAACAAATAAAAGAAAAAAAAACAAATAAAAAAAACAAATAAAAAAACAAATAAAAAGAACAAATAAAAGAAAAAAAGATAAATAAAAGAACATTAGTCCCAAATGAACGTTCGGAATTAAAAGATACAATTTTCAAAAATTTCTCTCGGTCAGATAAAATAACAAAATGAAAGCAAAAATTTTGAAACGTAAAAAACAAGAAAATCACAAATGAATGGCTTGAATGTCAACAAAATTTCCGAGACAAAATAAAAAATAGCTCGGAAAAGCTTACTTGTGAAGCGGAATGGGTTTCGGTCTCGTCTCGAAACGATCCGGAGAAATTAGCTTGTGAATTTGTTGTATTTCTATACATAGTTTAAACTGCAAGGTACAATAGATTAATGAGAAATATTTACTCAGAAGTTGACCTTTTATACCTACGACCTAATGAAAAAAGAATAAGAACAGTTGTAAATACCTACCCATAACTGTCCGTTCATTGTTTGTCAACGTTTATCTTCTGCTCTGCTTGGAACTGTCAAATGAAAACTGTTTTTTAAAATAGTTTTAAAATAGGTACTCCCGATCGATTTTAACCTTTTTATTCGACAGCCAGCTGCCAGAGTACACTATTTCAATAAACTTTCAATTTTTCATGAAACTCGCACTTAGTTTATTGCTCGGTTTCAAGGAATAAAAGTTTGTCAATGTGAAGCGTTAAAGCCGCCTAAACGGAAAACATAACCTAACTTTCTATAAGCCACGTGACGTGACGTGGATTTTGTCAACAATGTCATTGGACATCTGGCACGGCATCTGTTTACTGGAATAAGTGCGGATAAACTCTGCAGACGTGAATGAAAATTATTAATTCTAATTTCTTCTTTTTTGTTAAAGTTGTAAGCGCATTCTTCAGACAATAAGTTTCAAAAGTTAACGACATAAAGAATACAATGAGGAAAAGCAACGAAGGAGGAACGGCAATAAACCTTTGCATTTATATAGCGGGAATGGAAGAAGAATTTAGAGGAATATTGAGGGAGTAATGATAGACAAAATTAGAATTTGGACATTAGCATTTGCAGATGACATTGTTCTGCTGGCTTTAAGCAGAGAAGCAATGAATGACATGATAGATTTAAGCGTGGGAAAATGAAAATATTGGTATTCAACAAAGGAAAAAATAGCGAAAAGTAAAAATGGTCATAGGATTTAGAAGAAATAGAAGAAGTCAAAGTATTTAAATATCTAGGATTTAATTTTAACATGCTAGATAGTAAAAAAGAAGAAAAGAGAAAAGTATATATTTTCAGAGGAAAGAAAGAGATGTCCAAGGGGTCATCCATAAATCACGTAATACATTTTTTAGGAGATTTGAAACCCCCTATATGTAACAAGTAGTAACAAAATTCCTTTTACCTTCACTTAACTGTAACACGTAATATAACATTTTTTTCATTAATTACATATCAGGGTAGTTCAAAAAATGGTAAAATAAAGAAAGTTATACTTTGAGCCCCTAAATTTGTTTTAAAGCCATGTGTCAAGGTAAAAAAATCACCAAATCACTTTATAATATTAACTTTTTTTTTTTCCACTAAATGACAAATAGAATAATCGGGAAGCCATTGGAGATTTGCGGGATCGGATAAATTTGCGCAAGAGACTCAAATGCAAAAGTTTCAAGTGGTACCTGGACAACGTTTATCCGGAAAAGTCAATTCCAGATGAGAATGTAATCGCTTATGGGAGGCTCAAATTAAAAAGTAGAAACTTGTGCCTGGATAATTTGCAACGTGAAGACGACGACAAGTCTTATAATTTAGGAATGTACGCGTGCCATACAAAAATTTACCCCAGTCAGGTAAATTATTTTTATTTCAAATTTGGGTTTATTTTCATTTTATTTTCTTTTTATCTTATTTTTATTTTATTTTTATTTTATTATTTCTAATGAGATGTCATATATTTGTCGCATTAGTTAAAGACAAGAAAATTTGTTTTTAAAAAAATATTGTTTAAGCAAAGCTTCTTTAAAGCTTATAGAGGAAGAAAAGGATTTTATTTTTAGCTGTTTTTATATATTTATATTTGTATATTGTAGCTGTTTTCATTGAACAACGAGGGAGAGTTGAAACAAGATGAAATCTGCGCCTCGGTTAATGAAAATTTCACGAGGAATAAAGTTTCGAAAATCCTCATGAAGAGATGTTCCAAAGTGGACAGTGACAGTGACTGGATGTTGACAGAGGTTTTTATATTTTTTTATTCGTAATACTCGAAAGCTAATATAGAGATCTCAAATTTAATCTTACGGAATACAGGGATCACAGTCGTTTTTTCGATGAATTTTAGGTGCAAAAGGGGATTTTTAATTTTAAGAAAGGGGATTTTCTTCCGTGAAAAGGGGATTTTAGAAAGAGGAAAAAAGGATTATATTGTAATATTTAAAAACTTGAAGAACGTAATAAGTAAATAATTTTTCCATTAGAAAAATAGACAAATTTTCATATTTTGTATGTGAGTGTTTGTGTATGTTAAAAAAATGCATTTTTCAATATTTTGTAAGAATTTCAATTGATTTTGAAAAAATGAAAGTTTTTTTAATTAACGCTCTTAGGGTTATTGCAAAAGTAATTTTATATAGAATTTAAATTACTGAAGGTAATTATTTTTAATGTTAAAACCATTTTAAGTATTTTTAAATATTTTGAAGAATTTTTAAATATTTTGAAGGATTTTTAAATATTTTGAAGAATTTTAAAATATTTTGAAGTATTTTGAAGTATTTTGAAGTATTTTGAAGTCTTTTTAAGTGTTGTTAAATATATTGAAGTATTGGGAAGTATTTGAAAATATTTTAAAGTAATTTTGAAGTATTTCTAAGTAGTCTGA
>WNHD01007902.1:619-12609 GCA_011057455.1 Ganaspis sp. Gsp50
CATCTGGACATTGGCCTAAAACTTCGTATTTATGCTTTTTGGATGAAATTGAGTTGATTTAGACTATTTTTGGAAAATCGATAATCGGACCGAAAAAAAGAAAAGAAAGGAGGTGGGAAAAAAGGAGGAAAACTGAAGAGATAAAAGGGGAAAAAAGAATAAAAAAGAGAATAGAAAAAAAGAAAAGAAAAAGGGAGGGAAAAAAGGAGGGAAAAAAGAAGAAAAAATAGAAGAGATAAAAGAAGAGAAAACAAAGAAGAAAAGATGAGAAAAAGGAAGGGGAAATATATAAAGAAGAGGAAGAAGAGAAGAAAAAATAGCAAAAATAAGGGCTAGAAAAAAGAAGAGAAAATATAAAAGAAGAAAAGAGCAAAAATAAGGGTGAGAAAAAAAGAAGAGAAAAATGAAGGGGGAAAATAGAAGATCAAAAATAAGAACGAGAAAAAAGGAAGGGAAAAAAGAAAAGAAGAATGAAGGAAAAAAAATTAGCAAAAATATGGGCGAGAAAAAAAGAAGAGAAAAGAGAATAGAAAATATAAAGGAAGAAGAGAAGGAAAAAAAGCAAAAATAAGAGTGAGAAAAAAAGAAGAGAAAAATGATGGGGAAAAATAGAAGATCAAAAATAACAATGAGAAAAAAGAAAGAAAAAAAAAAGAAAAAAAGAAAGAAGGAAAAAATAGCAAAAATAAGGACGAGAGAAAAGGAAGAGAAAAGAGAAGAGAAAATATAAAGGAAGAAGAGAAGGAAAAATTTCAAAAATATGAGTGAGAAAAAAGAAGAGAAAAAGGAAGGGGGAAAATAGAAGATCTAAAATAAGAATGAGAAAAAAGGGAAGAGAAAAAAAAAGAAAAGAAGAAAGAAGGAAAAGAATAGCAAAAATAAGCACAAGAAAAAAAGAAAAGAAATGGAACGGAAAAGAGCAAAAATTAGGATGAGAAGAAAGGGGAAAAGGAAAAATCTAGGAAAAAAGAATAAAAAACAGAAAGGAAAAAAGAAGAGAACAGAGAAGAGATAAAAGAAGGGTAAAAAGAAGAGAAAAAAAGAAGAGACCCAAAAAGGGAAGAAAAAAATAAGAAAGCATAGAAAAAAGAGAAAAATACTAAAGAGACGAAAAAAGAAAGAAAAGGAAGAAAATGCAAAAAACCAAGACAGCCAAAAAAGACAAAAATCACACGAAGAAATATAGAAAAAAATGAAAACCAACAATGAAATACCATAAATCGTTTTTTATGTTCATAAACGACATAAATTTGCGTCCCGTATATCCTCGTCACACAAAAGCATATTTTACGTTTTAAAATCATTATCAACCATTTTTCACAGTCAGCAGTTTAAAATAATTTTTCCCTGTTAGCCAATAAAATATTTATGAAATTCACTTGTGTGCTTTTTGCTTTCACAATTTTTACTGGCAAGTGATTATATCAATAAATCAAAACACCAATAAACAGAGTCGTGCAAACCGTACAAACCATTTTTGTCTTTCTGGTCTCGTACGTCCCCTTCCCACATTAGTGATAATCTCGTTATTTCTTTGGTAAACTGAGAAAAAGCTTGCGATGAAGACGTTCCTGGTAAAGAACCAGTTGCCCTGATTTTCGCCCTCTTCTTTTAAAAATGAACAAATTTACTGAAATCTCACAATATTTGTTCTACTTGTTTACTGAAATGTAAAATAAAAAAGAAATAATTACTCTTTATTGCCTCCTTTCACAATAATTAAGGAGCTTCAAACCCATCAACATAATCTCAAACTAGAAACTGATTTTCGAGTGCAAACAAAATTAATTGAAATTTATTTTTAATATTTAAAAAATTATTTTTTAAAATATTTGAAAATTTTCTATTCAAATATTCTCACTGAACCATTTTTTTAAAGAAGATCGTTAGTTGGAAAATTATAAACAAATTACGATTGTTGTGTACACTTAGCAATACAGTCAACTCTTTATATAGTGCCATCATCAATAGTGCCACTTTTTGGATTGCCATTCAATTTTAGATTGACTGGCACTTTGATGACCTCATTTTGATGACCCCACTTTGATGACTTCACTTTGATGACCCTACCATAAGCGCGAGTGCAACGCAAATACTTCAAGCATACTCGAGAGTGAGGTACGTTTCTGAGAAAAATGCTATCGAATTGCAAATCTGCAGCACTATTCATAGAATTGACTGTACCCGAGTCGAAATTTAAGACCTGAATATACACTCAACTCTACGAATAGTTCCGCAGATTTGCACAAATTTGCACAAAGAAAACAAAGGACGCTCGAGTGAGAACAAAAGAAAAGCGGCACTATTCGTAAAGTTTTAGTGGCACTATTCATAGAATTGACTGCAGTATTTTACATTTTTTCAAAATTAATATTTCTTCCCATTTTAATTTAATTTCCTTTCCAAATACAATTTACTATACAATTTGAATTACATTCAAATCTTATTTAAAAACGTTATCATCAAAAAACGTTTCTTTCAAATCGTTTTATTAATTTCTAAAAATGTTCAATTTACAAAATTTTCCACTGAATTCAATTTTATTTCGAAATTCAATTGTAAATAATAAATGAAGCTACTTTAAGGTGAGGAAGAAATTTAAGTTTGATGAAAAAACTTTGAAATGAAAAATTGTAGAAATATTCTAAAGTTGAGAGAGTGGATGAGTATATATAAAGTTTATGAAAAAAATTTTCGTTTAATGCTTGTTTTTCATTGCTTTTTTACTTTAGTGGGGAGTTTTTCTTTTCTCGTTTCCGTTGACAAGGTCCCTAGTTTATCCGAGTCGTCACGGGAGAAATAAAAAAAGGTGCGAATCGGCCCTCAATCCTCATAAGACGCACGCAAGGAAAATAGTAATTTACTTTATGAATCTTTCCCCTGAACGCTACAGGATCATCGTTCCCTTTATATATACGTATTATATGTCCTATTCGACCCAACGATTACGACAATGACAAATGTCTTCAGCAGTGCAGCCAAGGCATGAGACAAGCATAAAGATATTGCACTGTGAGGTAGGACCAACTAATGTGACACAGATATAAGATGACTTATGGGGCAAAAGGAAAGTTTCAATTGCCCCGGGAAAATATTGAAGTTATAGTGGCACTCTCCCACTATTAATGTTTCACTATCTCAAGCAATTTTTTATTAACTTCGAGTAGAGAATTCTCTCTGATTAAATGTAATCTTAAAGCACGTTGTTAATATTGAACAGAGATTAATAATTTTAATTCTAAGTTCAATTAGTTCTACTTCAAAAACCAGACAAGAAAACTTTTATATTGTTGATGTTGATATTAAATATATTGATATTAAGCTGTAATTAAGTTAAAACTACCTCCAAACATAACCTAAATTCGTTTGCTTCTTAGGTACCTTTCTTCGGGAAGTGTCACATGTCAAATTTATATTCGATTCAAAGAAACTACAAAAACAACGTTTTGCAACAAATTATTTGTTCACTGTAAAAAGTAAATCTTATTTTAAGATAGGAAATAAGTCTTAATTTAAGTTGCAACATTTTTAAGGCAGACCTTGTTGATTTTAAGATGACATCTTCACTGCAAAAACAAGTGTCTTATTTTAAGACGTTTAAACATTTAAGACGTTTAGGGTTTATTCCTGATTGGTGGAAATAACGTAAGACGCTTCCTTATTGGTCCAAATTTTAAGACGCCAATAAACGTCTTAAAAAGTGAAAAGCATACTAATAGGCAGACTAATCTTATTTTCAAGATTAATATCAGATGCATCTTAAAATACGATTTTCATTTTACTGTGTTTAAAAGATAGAAAAATTGTTTCGAATCAAGCAAATATTTGTTTCAATTAAATAAACATTTGTTTGACCGTATATCAAATAAATGTTTATTTGATTTATACAAACTTTTTCGCCAGAGCATCTATTTCAGAATATTTTATACACTATAAAAACATGGTGTCTTATTTTGAGCAAAAACGTCTTAAATTAAGACATATTTGGTGACTAAGACACAAAAAATGTATCAATTTAAAACGTTTTGGCCAAATAAGACACTTTTGTCCCACTTTTAAGACACCAATTTTTGCAGTGTACATTCAGTATATACTAATCTTAAAATTATAATATATATTCTCCTTTTAAAAATAGCGTATACTAAATTTAAGTGTATTAAAATTTAAAAAGTGTATTAAAATTTAAAAAGTGTATTAAGTATTAAAATTGATTTAAATTTAAAAATTTAATATTTTACAATAGGAGCTAAACATGTATTCTTAATTTCAGAATAAATTTTTTCCCGTGCAACATTTATTTTAAAAAATATTTTAGCGCACATTAAAATGCATTGAATGACTTTGACAACCTTTTACGTCCTGAAATAGTAAAATTATCAATCTTTTAAAAAATCACGAGAAAAACTTGATAGAATGAAAAAAGTTTATCGACGAGTGGTGACTCCTATCATTACACTACTTCTACTACTTTTCTGTCGGTAAATTATAAGAAAACTAAAATTAAATAAAATACGCGAATTTGTAGTTTCAGATTTGTGTTCAAAGTAAAACTAATAAAAATAATCATTATCCAAAGAATTGTAAGCAATAATTGCAAAATGTCACAGCCAAAAGAAAGTTTACACAAAGAATTACAAAAAGAATCGTTTTCACAATCAGTTAATTTTGTGGCTTAAAACAAGACTAAGACAGTTTTTGGTCTTAAAATCAGTCCAAATTGACACTTATGTAAACACCAGCCAAGAGGCTGAAAGCAATACTTCTTTTCTTCAGTGATGGTAGTAAAAATGGTAAAAATCTAATTATATAAATTTAATTAAATACAATAGTAAAGTAATAATTATATTTATTATTATATATAAGTAATAATTTCTCAAGTTTCTTAATTCAGTAAATCAATAACTATATCATTCGATTCACTGAACATGTACAAAATAATACCCCTTTTCTCTCATTTCAAATAGAAATATATTTAAATTCGAAATAATTAGAAATTTCAGTGGAAAATAAGTCAATTATATTTAAAAATCAAATTAAGCAATTAAAATTGAAAAAGAATGCCGAGAATACGTTTTTATCTCACGTTAATAAAATCTCATCAACGTTTCTAGCTCTTCTTGTTAATTAATAGGGCACTGTTTCTGAAGTCGATCTTGGAAATTATTTCCTTCATTCGAGCGAATTATCAGACGTTAAATTTGATCTTGATTAAATTTCGACTTTCAATTCCATCGATTGTACTTTTTAGAATTGCGCTGACCTGTATAGGTCAGTACAATTGGATTACTTAGCAATTCAAAGTTCTCCAGAAATATAATAAGCAAGCGGTTTTGTCGAATGAGTCAATACAAGACCATTAGGTGATTGTCAATATCGAGTTTCGATAACTTAGATGTTTTTGCAATCTTTATCGTTTAAAACTCTTAATAAAAATAAAATAAAAAAGAGTGGAGAAAGAATTTATAAATAGTATTTTTAAAAAGCTTACCGATATAATGGTTTGTAATCGAAATGGCACAAAATTCGTTTTCTTAATTTCTTGATCCGAAATCCTCTTAATTCCTTAATTGAATCGTCAGAACAATTAAATCAATGTATTGATTTACTTAATTGTTAATTTGTTTAAATTGACTTTCACTTAATTCAATTATTAATTAATTCTTAATTCATTTACTAATTAATTCTCAATTCAATTATTAATTAATTCTTAATTCATTTATTAATTAATTCTTAATTCAATTATTAATGAATACATACATAATTCAATTATAAATTAATACATATATAATTCAATTGTAAATTAATACATATATAATTAAATTAAAAATTAATACATAATTCAATTATTAATTTATTCCTAATATTCAATTATAAATCAACGCTCAATTTGATATCCATAATTCAATGCTCTTAATTTAATTTAAATAAATAATAAATAAAATCGAAAAAAGTGTCTACGATGTCTGTCAATCATCTAAATGTTTTTCTCCTCTTTTGATTTTTCAAGGAAGTGTACATGTTACGATTTTTTGCGTTGATTGAAAAAAGAACTATGCTACGAAGTTGACACGTTCTTTCAATCTCCATAAGTACACATAGAATGAGTAATACAGAGCATTCATTATGTATACATATCAATTAAAACTATTGCCGTGTAAAATTAAAATGTTTATTGCTGAGCTTGACACGAATAATTATTTCTTAAAAAAGGTCAATATTTAAACGTCCACACAATTTTGAGAACGCAATTTTATATTCCGATAAAAAGAATTGACTATAACGTAAATTACTTTTTTGTAACATTGTACTTTTTTCCATTTGTCATTTTTCTACACATTTTCCTTTTTTGTCTTTTGTGTTTTCAGTATTTAAAATACCGAGAACAAAATACGCTTCTACTTGTTAAAGAAATCCCAACGTTTTAAATATTTTTTTAAAAATAAATTTCAAATTGTAGTTTAATAATAAGGAAAAAATTCTCTATTGTTTGTTACTTATTATTATTTTATTATTATTATTATTATTATTATTATTATTTTATTTTTATTTTATTTTATTTTTATTATTATTTTATTATTATTTTATTATTATTTTATTATTATTATTTTATTATTTTATTTTTATTATTATTTTATTATTATTACTTTATTATGATTATTATAATTACCTACTAAGAGGCATGAACTGTAAAGTTTTAATTATTAAATAAATAAAATACAACTAAATTTATAAAAGAAAGTGTAAAAAACTACCTTTGTAATTGTATGTGCAAAGTCACTTAAATTAAATACTTCAGAAAGTAATTTTTTGGGTTTTATGGGCCCATAAAAATGTCTTTTCGACATAATTTTAAGAAGGCTTTAAAAACTTTATAGGATTACGGACAGTAGCTCAAAGATCTTTTTAAGAACATTGTTCTGGGTTAATTTTATTAAGCTTAAAATTTTTCTTAAAAGAATGACCCTAAAATAAATGAAAAAGCCAAATTCGTGTAATAAAAAAAAACGTTAGCAACTTTACTTTAAAAAAAATGTCCCTCAACTGGAGTTAGTACAGAAAAAACTAATTTAATCTGTCAATTCTCAATTTACATTCTAGAAGTCTAATAAAATTAAGTAAATTATATTCGATTAAGCGTTAGTAACGAACTCATCTAATTTATTCAAATAACGGTTTTTCCTTCATTTCCCTCAAGAATAAATGAAAGACTCAATATCATAATTTGCAAAAAATCTTGTAACTTTCTGGATTTGTCGTTAATTTTCGAATATTAAAAGCAAAGATAAAATCTCTTTGCAATTAAATGAAACTGAATTAAATGTTTATTTTAAGAAAAGCGAAATTATGACTTCAATTAATCTTCTTACGCTAATTAGATATACGTAAATTCACTTAGCGAAAGATGGAAGATTTAACTATTTTAATTAAAGTATGAAATCCGGTTTAAAAAAGTACTTACTAAACTTTAATATAATGATATCCAAATCAATGTTTCAGATTTAAAGACTATTTTCTGCTATTCCAATATCCACAAAAGTGTTACTAATAAATAAATATAAATTATATCATATATATATATTAATCTTCCAAGAGATCAAAACTTGCAAAAAAAATTCCTTTGAAAATTGTAAACCAAAAGTTTTTCCGATAATTTTTATCTTTTTATTATTAGAAACTGTTTTTCAAAAGCTCAAATGGATTCAAAAATATAGTTACGATGAACAATTGTTTATTTAATATACGTCCAAATAAATGTTTGTTTCTATGAAACAATTATCGAATGAATGTTTTTTTAATACAAACAATTATTTGTTTGATTCAATCAAATGTTTAATACAAACAATTATTTGTTCGACTCAATCATATGTTTAATACAAACAATTATTTGTTCGACTCAATCATATGTTTAATACAAACAATTATTTGTTCGACTCAATAAAATTTTAGTACCAACAATTATTTGTTTGATTTAATCAAATGTTTAATACAAACATTTATTTGTTTGATTCAATTAAATGTTTAGTACAAACAATTATTTGTTCGACTCAATAAAATGTTTGTTCGATGCAAAAAATTTATCATCGATTCTATAAAGTGAAAAAACAAGTATAATATTTTGTAACAAATTATTTGCTTAAAGTGAATGAAATTGTTTCGAATCAAGAAAATATTTGTTTGAATTTATAATAAATAAATAAATTATATTATTTGTTTGAAACATTTAATTGGTCATATATCAAATAACTATTTGTTTGATTTACCTAAAAAAACTAGTAAATTTAACCAACTACTTGGTAAAAGTAACCAAAAAAATAGTAATTCTTTTATTCAACCATTTACATGGTTAATAGAACCATTTTTTCCAGTGTAGTTCTTTATTAACTAAGTTATTATTTATCAACCAAATTTTAATTTTCTACAAAATTAACCATTTTTCTCTGAAAATTAGTAAGACTATTTCAATCGATAAACGATTTTTCGCTTTTAAGGGCATGTGATGGAAAATGACGTACGTAGTCACGTGACCCATGAAGCAAATTTTTTCTTCCGTTTTACTCTTAAAATAACAAACATATCGTTATGAAATTTAGTAAACATTCATAAAATATCACCAGAATGTTCTGCCTGGTATGAATTAATTAGAAATTTTGTTTAAAAGTTATTTTATAAAATTTTGAAGAATCAACTAACCGTAACGCCTAATTTCATAAAATAACTTTCGGACAAAATTATTAAAAAATGCGCGCATACCAGACAGACCATTCTGATGACATTTTATGAATGTACGCCAATTTCCATAACGATATGTTCATTATTTTAAGAGTAAAACGGCAGAAAAAATTTGTCTCATGGGTCACGTGACCACCTATACCTCATTTTCCATCACATGCCCTTAAATTAGTAAAAAATTACTAATTCAGATATAAAGATTGGAGAATCAAAAGCCATTCGTCGGGATTTAAAAAAAATGTACTGAATTCTGAAGTTCGCAATAAAACTAAAGAAATACCATAATGAGTGTAATTTTGAGTTTTTAAAAATTCGCGGAACTCATTTTCTGCAGTTGATTGATGGGCCTACACTGTTAATGAAATTTTCGGTGCACCATAATCAAAGCTGCGAATTTTCCGTCACCGAGGCTCAGTTTAGCTACGAAAACCATTAATGTAGGATCATTATAAATTATCTCCCAGGTAGTTTATTACTCTCTCAGAAACGCCTCTCAGTATGTATCTAGTTATTAATTAATATTTCGGATATGATTATTAATGAGACGTCAGACGCGTCAGTTCCCTTCTTCTGCTTCTTCATTGAGCTCCCTCTTTACTTTTTTTTTACGTCGGTCTTTTCATTCATCCTTGACGCTTTGACACCCGGACGTCAGACCTGCAATTCGCTCTCTATCGAGTAAGCAACATCGTTCCTCAAACAACATTTATTTATCGTTGAGAATAATCCGTCAATTTTTATCCAACTTCTCTCAATTTCCTGAATGAAAAACTCGACAATCAAATTTGCGAGCGGTTTAAAAAATCGGTAATGGATAGAGTGAACAGTGATGATGTGAGATAGAAACAAAAAAGCACCGAGTGGAAAGAGTTGATATAAAACTGACAAATGTGAAAATTGAGAAGACCAATTATGGAGAATGGAACTTTAATAAATGACACGAGGGATGAAGAACTTGCGAAATGGGAAATTGGGATTCTGGCCTGCTTTTTCGTTATCATCATTGCTGGAAATTCTCTCGTTTTGTTTTCCATTTATTTAAAGAGATATTACAGTCAAAGAAAAAAATTAACCAGGATGCATTTCTTTATTATGAATTTGAGTGTGGCTGATTTGCTTACAGCAATTTTAAATGTTTTGCCACAAATGGCTTGGAAGATCACTTTCAGGTATGTCATCTTGAAGAAAAGTGATGTTTGTACTTGAAATTGAGATATTAATGGAATGTTATTTAAATGAAATTCAATTGACTTTAGAGTGATTTAAATGTACATTGTACAAAATAATTTGTACCATTAACCACATAAATGGTTGAATAAACGGATTATTAATTTTTCCACATCCTCATCAATAATGAGAGTGTATTTTGGTTATATTTACTATGCATTTGGTTAAATTTACTATGCATTTGGTTAAATTTACTATGCATTTGGTTAAATTTACTATGTATTTGGTTAAATTTACTATGTATTTGGTTAAATTTACTATGTATTTGGATAAATTTACTATGTATTTGGTTAAATTTACTATGTAGTTGGTTAACTGTACTAGTGTATTGGTTAAGTTAATAAAGTAGATGGTTGACTCTACTATTTTCTTTAGTTAATTTTACTAAATATGCATGGTAATCACTTTTACTTTTCTCTGTGTAATTAATCGCATCTTGCAACTTCTAGTGACAAATATAAAATAAACAAAAAACTATGCAGCAATCAATATATATTTATAGCAATTAATTTGCATTTATGAAGATCAGTAAATATAATTTCAACTCGCGTGTGTATATTCCAGACAAATATTCAATTAATGAAAAACAAATATGCTCAAAAGCTAAAGAGACCTTTAGTTAAAGAGATCTTTATAAAATAAATTTATGAAAAATTGAAGACGAAATTATTGTCAATCAATCACAAAAAAAAATAAATAAAAAATAGAAGACATTTTTCACAAACTGCAAACAATTTATGTCATTAATTTTGCAAATTTCATGAAAAACTATTCAAACTGATTTCAATGCCATTATGGAAGTAAGTCAACTAGATTTACAAGGAGCATAAATAATCAGGTTAATTTTAATTAAAACTCATCAATACAAAGTTCAAGTGTAAAGTCAAAAAGAAAAACTTACAACATTATTCCTAACTATTAACTAATAAATTAATAATCTATTAATTAGACAAAATCTTCAGTTTTTCGTAGTTAATTTTAATAATAAACAATGTTAAATTTTCCGTTTAAAAATAAATAATTATTACAAATTCAATAATAATTTATGTTAAGTAAAGAAAGCAAAATGCTTTTAGATTTCGATAAATGTCAAAAGTTCAACTTTTTCACAGGTTCACGAAATATTTTTCTGGAATACGAAAAAAGAAAGAATTGCCAATTCGTAATGAATGAAAATGTACGGTTGTGACATTTTGCACTTTATAGTTGTTTGTTTATGATAATTATTCTGCGCCAATTCCTACCAAAAATACTGCTAAAAATTCGAAACAGCTCTAAGAACAATTATTCTTTATTTATTAATGTTTTTGCTGAATAACAGAGACAAACTTTTTTTCCCTTATCGCATTTGACAGAATAAACCGACGTTATTTACTCACTGCAGTGACTTTTTTGTGATTTTATTCACTGCCCGAATTGCTAATCAAGAAAAGCGTTTTTCAAATACACTTAATTATAAATATAAATAATATTATAAACTTAAATAATACCAAAAATGTAAATAATATTTAATAATTATAAACATTTTTTGAACAAACCAGATCTGATTAAAATTCATTCATTGCATTTATTATTTATTATTTTATCATTTAATTAAATTAATTTTAAATATCGTTTTTGAAAACGAAACTTACACCGAAAAAAACGTCTGATTAACTTAAGCAGAAAGGAATGTTAAGTATATCTTTACTATTTTTTCTGGTTAAATTAACTAGAATTTTGGTTAACTTAACAAAAATTCTAGTTAGCTTAACCAACATTCTGGTTGACTTGACTAAAATTCTAGTTAATTTAACCAGAAAAAATAGTAAGGCCATATTTAATTTTCTGATTAAATTAACCAGACATTTTTTCATGCATGAAAAACAACTTTCAGATTTTACCGTGTACGGCTTTTCCTCTCTCTAAATCTGAATCAGTGGATTTCTACTAATAACACTGAGAGAAAAGAATTCGTGAAACAAGAATAAAAATATACTTACAAGTTATTCTTGTTTCAAGAATATTTTCGATTCGTTTCTAGAATTTTAAGT
>WNHD01007905.1:536-19978 GCA_011057455.1 Ganaspis sp. Gsp50
ACATTTGAAGCTGAATTTTTTTATGTAACTTTAAAAATTAATATTTTTTAGAGACAGTTCTTTTGGAAAAAATGTTCTACATTAAAAAACAATTCGATTATGAACTATACAAAATATGCAAGATAATGAAAAATAGATAATTAACTCTATGAGGAAACAAAATGTTCATAAATGAACATAATTTGCCACTAGTTAGTTTCTCTGTCCACATCTCACAATTTTAATTCTTCGTACTGTTGCAATTTATCTAATTCTCAAACGTTCGAACTTTTGATTGATCCACATTTTTCAAGCAATGATTAATGATCAATTCGAAGCTCAATTTCTCTGTTCCTTGATCAATTTTAACTTTTCTAAATGTCGATCGATCTCGACCTTAGTTTTTCAAAATTTCGATAGGTTCTTTTTTTTAATTCATACTTTGATATATGTGACACGATCTGAAGAAAGGGACCTTACAAGCATTTGAAATTAGGTTATTTGCTGTTTAAATATTATTTGCTATAGTTATATTGATGTTTGCTGACAGTTTAACTTAATTAATGCTTCTCTTTTAATTATTTGCAGACAAAAACAATTTTTCAAAATTAAAAAAAAGCTACTCAAAAAAAATACAAAAAAGCTATTCAAGAAAAACCGTTTTTGTCTGCAAATAATTAAAAGAGAAGCATTAATTTAGTTAAAACTGTCAGCAAACGTAACCTAATTTCAAATGCTTCTTAGGCCCCTTTCTTCAGATCGTGTCACATATTAATTATAGTATACAAAACGACATATACAATTTTATCATAATTAACTTAATTTGAATTTCCTGACTCGGAGTGATCGTTAAATTCTGATTTTTCTTTAATTTGAATTAAATAGATCGAAATTGTAATTGCAAAAATTGTATTCGCAAAAATTGCGATTGATTAAAATTTCAATCAATATGTTCTTGTCGACTTAATTTTTAAGACAGTAAATGTTGACCAGTCATGGAAAAATAAAACAAATTAATTTGGACATTGATTAAAATTTGGTGAAATTAAAATTTGGAAGGGTGAGACTTTCTATCGATTGTGAATTAGATTCTCTGTCATTTTTTATTTTAGAAAAACTATAATCATTAATTTTAATACTTGTATTTTTTATTAATTAATTTAATTCTAATTAATAATTTAATTATGATTAAATAATTAATTAGAATTAATTATTATTAAATAATTAATTAAAATTAAAATATATAATATTTTTTAATTTTAATTAAAAGAATCAAATCATTTGATTCAATTCTTAAATTATTGGACTGGCAATCAGAGTGATTGATATTTTTGTTTCATTATTTAATCAGTGATTTAATTATTTCTTGAAAGGTTTCTGAGTGAGAAAGGGGAAAAATAGTGGCAGTTAGATTTTACGTAACTTGGATTTGAATATGGGGTATTTTTTCAATGCTTTTACTGTTTGTTTGAAAGGTCAACAATCTAGGAAATAAATTTAATTTTGATTCGAAAAAAAGGGCAAAAGAAACGGAGGAAAAAATTTATTATGTCAGTTATGTAGCACGTGACACATTTATAATCGTAACAAGCATACTCTCGCATTCTCTTAACAACCAGTTTGACTGCTTCCGATCGTTCGATAAATTTTAAGATTACGTTGATTGGAACAATTTCGACTTCAAAGTGTTTTCGGTGAAGGGTGGCTTATTTGCCTAATGAAACGGAAAATCTTAATTCTTCGCATTTTGTCGGCAAACCTTTACAAAGGCATTTTTTTCATTTCATATAATCATGCACTTTTGAACCACTGCATTTTGGGACACAATAATTTTGAAATATTTTAATTTTTAAGTACTTTAATTTTTAAGTACTTTAATTTTTAAGTGCTTTAATTTTTAAGTACTTTAATTTTTAAGTACTTTAATTTTTAAGTGCTTTAATTTTTAAGTACTTTAATTTTAAAGTATTTTAATTTTGAAGTGGTTTAATTTTGAAGTACTTTAATTTTGAAGTATTTTAATTTTGAAGTATTTTAATTTTCAAGTTCTTTAATTAATTTTGAAGCAATTTAATTATTTCTAGAATCATAACTTTAAGACAAAATTTTATCTATTTTGTTTATTTAAAGTGACTTATTTTAGAAAAAAGCCTAATTGCGATAACAGAATTTATTTTCTTTGAAATGCGATCTCTTATCAAAATACTTCATTCATTTTTTAATGAATCACTAATTCAGGACTTTCACTTTATGGAAAAAATGGCACATTTTTATTATTGTGAAATGATTTTTATTGCAGTCTAATAAAATTGTGAAGACAGGCGTGAAAGTTAATTCCGTATTGTTACATTGACTTGGACTAATATTCGAATTCAGAAGACGCAATTGACGTGGGAAAGAAGATTTTTGACGATATAAAGTGAAACTACCATTGCCTTGTTCCATTCTCATTCGTATCTTCAATCTGCACACATGCTATGAACTTGAAGTTTAGAACATTAGACACGAAAATAGCAGAAATAGAGTTCAATTTATTTACCTAAAGAACAATGAATAATTAATTTTAATCTGCGAAAAATTGAGATTCATGTTTTTTGTTTTGATAAGCAGAAAATGTCAATTTTTGCATTTGGAGGGATTCGAATTTCAAGGCCTTCAAATTTCAAGGTCTGGGAATTAAAAGCGTTCTAATTTGAAATTCTGCAAATTAAGTGCGTTCAAAGTTGAGGGGCTGCCAAATTTAGTACTTTCAAAATTGAAGGCATGCAAATTTTAAAGCGTTCAAATTTTAAGGCCTGCAAATTTTAAGGTCTGCAAATTTTAAAGCGTTAAAATTTTATGGCCTGCAAGTTTTAAAGCGTTCAAATTTTAAGGCGATTCAAATTTGAAGGCCTTCAAATTTTAATGCGTTCAAAATTGAAAGCTTGCAAACTTTAATGCGTTAAAAGTTGGAAACCTTTATATTTAGAGGCGTCCGAAATCGAGGGCATTCGTATTTAAAAGCTTCCGAATTTAAAAGCGTTTGAATTTAAAAGTCGTTCAAATTTGAAAGCACACAAATTTGAAGGCGTCCAAATTTGAAAGCCGCTCAAATTTTGTAATTGTCCAAATTGATGGCATTCGTATTTGAAGGCATTTAAATTGAAAGGCTTTCAAATTTAAAAGCGTCCGAATTTAAAGGCGTTCAAATTTGAAGGCCTGCGAATTCAAAAGCGTTCAAATTTGAAAGTCTGCGAATTTAAAAGCGTTAAAATTTGAAAGTTTGCGAATTTAAAAGCGTTAAAATTTGAAAGTTTGCGAATTTAAAAGCGTTCAAATTTGAAAGTTTGCAAATTTAAAAGCATTCAATTTTGGAAGGTTTCAAATTTAGAAGCGTGCAAATGTGAGGGCGTTTATATTTAAAGATTTGTGAATTTTAAAACTTTCAAATTTGAGAGCCGTCTAAAAAAGCATTTCAAAGGATAATTTGAAGCCTTTCAAATTTAAAAGCTTTAAAATATGAAAGTCTTTAAATTACGAAGTGTCCGAATTCGAAAGCATTCAAATATAGAGGCTTGCAAATTTAGAAGTGTTTAAATTTGAAAGCCGCTTAAATTTAGAAGCGTAAGAATTTGAAGGCGTGCGATTTAAAGGCATTAAAATTAAAAGACGTTCAAATTTGAAGATGTTTATATTTAAATACGTTCAAATTCAAAGACATTCAAATTCAAAGACGTGTTCAAATTCAAAGATGTTGAAATTAAAATGCGATCAAGTTCAAAGACGCTCACATTTAAATACGTTCAAATTTAAATGTATTTAAATTCAAAAACGTTCACATTTAAATGCGTTTAAATTCAAAGACGTTCACATTTAAATGCGTTTAAATTCAAAGACGTTCAAATTTAAATGCGTTTAAATTCAAAAATGTTCACATTTAAATGCGTTTAAATTCAAAAACGTTCACATTTAAATGCGTTTAATTGCAAATACGAAAATCTAAAATTGTAAAGTTGAGAAGCGCTCCAATTTAACAAACTTAAAGGTCTCGAAATTTGAAACTCATTTAAATTTTATTGCATTAAACAAATGATAATCATCCTACGTCCAAATCTGAAAACTTTCAAAAAATATTTTCGTTTATTTATTTATTTTTATTTATTTATTTATTTTTTTGAAGTATTTTCGATTTTAATTTCCTTGCCGTTATTTTGCTCTCGATTTAATTCAAGTTTTGTGTTGTTTTAGTGCTCCAGGAAGGTTGTAAGCGTTTGTAGAATTGGTCTCGACGACTTTCTGCCATTGATTATTCTTCTGTTGCTCTGCTACTCAATTTACTTATCTGTCTGCTTCTCGATATCTAGTTTGGTACATCGTAGACTGCCTGGTGCGATTAGATAGTGCAGATTCGCTTTGGAAGATTAGTGATACGCGCGAGTAACTTTCTCTGTTTCCCATTGGTTTGTGCCAGGCAGGCGTAGGCATTGAGGCCAAATAAGAGAGAATAAATGGCGCTCCAACATATATGAGTGCAGGTCAATTGACCCTCTGAATAGTGAGAGGAGGTCAGAAGTCAGAAGCTAATCGGAGTGTCGCTGAGACGGGAAGCTGCTTTTCTTATTTCGATGATTGCATACTTTTGAGCTGCAAGTATCCTTTTAGTTGCATCTTGAAATGATGTGTAAATTGTTCATCATGCGCTCAACACGCTGCTGAGAGAAACTCTTACTTCGTGCCTAAGCCCACTTTAAAGAGGTTTCTTCTTGGGAAATAAAAGGGCTTGGATCGCCTGGCTAAGATAAGGCACGTGTGGGCAATTTTGAGATAAGCCGTGAAATGTTGCGCAGGTCATTTTAATTTCTATTTATGTTTATGGAAGGTGCAGTGGATTCTTATATCGCTACTTTTTACTGCTATTAATGAAAAGTTTCCGTGTATTTCTCTGCTTGAGGATTTAAGAGGAATGCTCATTTTTAAAATCAATGGATTGAAAAGATAGACAATCTTTTCAAAGTAAATTGGACATTTTTTTTTCTTCTTTGTCGATTTTATCCCTCAATTTACGACTTTTGCACTTTGATGCTGCTTGCTAATGTTGCTAATTAAATGGGGTGGAATTATTTTATTTGACATTTTGGTATTTTGTTGATGACTTTTGGAATTTTGCTTCATGTCTTTTGAGATGTTTGTTTTTTAATTTTTGTGTCAAATATTTGCTGTGTAGAATTTATTATTGAAATTGTTTATTTGAATTTTGTTTATATTGTTATTTTGTTTTTTTCTTTGTTAATTTATGAACAATTTATTAATCTTCTGTATCATTTTTATGCTTTTCGTAATATTTTTTTTAATTGTATTTTTATTTTATTTTTATTTTATTTTATTTTATTTTGATTTTATTTTTATTTGATTTTATTTTTATTTTATTTTTATTTTTTATGTAATGTTAATGTTTTGAAAACAAAAATTGTTGTCTTTCGGATAAGCGAGTTTATATAAAAACCCTTTTGTAAGATTCAACAATCTACAAAATAATACAAAGGTTTATAAAATGAAAGATAGTCGCTAAATATGCTAAGCTATTTTATTTTTATTTTATTTTTTTTCAAAATATCTTTGATCTTCAACATGTAGTTTTGATAAAAACGGCTTAGTTGAACGGAAAAATATAATTTCGCGTTTCATGTGCTATTACTATAATCTTTTATCATTTATTTTATGCATTTTATTAATCTTTACCGGGCTGAAGTCCACAACGTTTTATCAACGAAAATTTTTTAATTTTTTAAAATTATCTATTAAAATTATAAAATTACAAATTATTATAAAATTATCTATTAACATTATAAAATTACAAATTATTATAAAATTATCTATTAAAATTATATTCTTTGGACATTATACATATTTTAAAAAACTATAAAACTCATTTTAAGTGTATATATATATAAGTATAAAATGTCCAAGGAATATAATTTCGGTGATAATTAATTCTTTAAAAAAATTTTTTCGTTGATAAAACGTTGTGGAGTTGAACTAGGTAATCTTTTTGTTCTTGTAACATTTATTTCGATGATTTTATTTTATTTAACGACTCAATATTTATTGTTTTCTCCTAAAGGAAAAGTTTTTTATATTTCACGAAGTGGATATTTACATTTTTCCTGTAAATTACAAGAAAAAAAAAGTTAATTCCTGTAAATTTCTCTCCGTGTAATATAAAATAAACTTTAATTTAATAAATTTGATAAGAAACTTTAATTTAAAAAACTCCGTGTAATATTTTGTAGTTTAAATTGTCTATTTTTCTAACATTTTTAAATCTCGTTCTGTAACGTATTTTTCATTTTTTGTTTTTTTGTTTTTTTAATATTCTTTGTTTAAAAAAAATTCAAATCTTAAAATTTGGACCGATTGAAATTCGATTCAATTCAGATAAATTGTTATTTGGTTTTTTTGAAATGTGCGTAGTGATGCTAATTTAGAAGCAAAAAGTCGACGATTCATAATTCAGACTCTTTTGAAAATTATATTTATATCATATATTTTCATATATCATATATATTTTCATATATCATATATATTTTCATATATCGTATATATTAATTATATATATGTTATTTACAAATCTTGTAAATATTTTAATATTTAATATCTTAATATTTTATATTTAATATTTTAATATTTAATATTGTAATATTTAATATTTTATTATTTAATATTGTAATATTTAATATTATAATATTTAATATTTTAAATATTTTTCTAACATCTAGTTTTGCAATATTTTTCTACAATTAGCAACGATTTTATCAATCATTTTAAATGCTAATTGCATAAATAAATATAAATTCTAGTAAATAATAACTATAGATGGGAGATTGAATCATCTGCATTGAAAAATTGTTGCCCGAAGGAACTTTCTTGAGACCTGTCCGCCTGTCAAATGTGTATGCATCCATGAAAACATTGACTGGAATTTAACGTTTCACTTTGCATAAAAGGAGATGCATGAGTTGTTTATAGAAATCGAGAGGATTTTTATTAAATTTTCATTGAAATAGAGAATCATTTCCATACACTTGTCATTTCAATAGACGTAATTTACGCGATTTAGATAAAGAATTCAGAAAACTACAAAGACGTGTTCCCCTTTCGGGAAAAAAATCTTGAATAAAAAAGACATCATTTCTGTAAAGAAATAAGTTTTCGATAAATTGAAGTTTGAATGCAGTCAATTGAGAGAGGAAAAGCTTTAGCTCTTTGATTAGCAATTGCAATTAATAATTATTTATTGATTATTTATGCATTATTGTGTAATTTAAAATGCTTTTGAAAGTAAAAGGTGTTGTTAGTTTTGAAGGCAGACCGAGGTGTAAAAGGTTTTGGATTAATGGAAATTTTGAGTGAACTGTGATCGTATAAATGAAAATATCGAGTAGTATTTCGCATAATTGATCATTAATTAAATTAGAGTTTAAAATACCTGGTAGAAGTCCACAACGTTTTATCAACGAAAACATTTTTTTTAAGAATTAATTATCACCAAAATTATATTCCTTGGACATTTTATACCTCTATGTACACTCAAAATGAGTTTTGTAGTTTTTTAAAATATATATAATGTCCAAGGAATATAGTTTTAATAGACAATTTTAAAAAATTAAAAAATGTTCGTTGATAGAACGTTGTGGACTTCAGCCTGGTTTTAGAATTTAGATCAATTAGAATTTAAAATCTTGCATTATAGACCTTTTCATTTTATTTATTTGTCTTCGTCTAATTCATGCATCATTGTATGCGCTAGAAAAGGACAAAATATTAAAATGAAAAGGTCCATTTTGTAATTAAAATAGTGTAATTAAAATTTTTAAATAAAACTTTATTGACGTTCGAATTGCAAATCAGATGAAGTAAAAGAATAATTTTAAGAACAGTTTCTAGATTTCTAAATAATACTGCTTTTCATCGGTATGATTCAGTAATTCATAATGATATTATTTTTTTAGAATCTGGTCCAGATGATAGATCATCTTAAAATGAATTTAAATAAAATTTCCTTTCAATTATCAGGACCAATAACATTTGTTATTTTCTATTCGATTTTGAAATAAAAAAGTATCGTTTGAATGCTTATCACTGAAAAAAATGTGACCGAGAGCTTTAATTACCATAGAATAGTTAAGTGAAAATTAGTTAAAGTAACTACTTTTATAGTTATTCTGACGTTTTTTCTGTAGTTAATTTAACTACTCTTAAGTAGTTAATACTACTTTATTTACTTATTTAAAGTAATTTAAGTAGTTAATAGTAGTTCATTAAATACGTAGTTATATTACAATTACAGAACTACTCAACTACTATATGTAGTAAAATCTACTACTTGAAGTAGTACACCAGAAACTTGATTTAGCGGTTCTTGATTTAGCGGTCGTTAAATGCCCTTTCCACGAAACCACGCCTTCTTTCAAATGCGTATAAGCACACAACACACACAACCACCGTTTCATGTGTGCACCAATGAAAACCGTTGTGACGTCATTCTCGATTTAGTGGTCTACCCCCGAGCCGACCGCTAAATCAAGTTTCTGGTGTAGTTCCAATTGCATTCCTAGTTCTTTTAACTACTTTATGGTAGTCAATAAAATCTTTTAAATTGAGTTGAGAACTTATTGTACTACTGAGAGTAGTTAAAAAGTAGTAAAGCCTACTACTTTTTTTTCAGTGGTTCATTAAATGAAATGTTAAATTTCATTAAATGTGTTGAATTTCATTTAATGTTTTGAATTTCATTAAATGTGTTGAATTTCATTTAATGTTTTGAATTTCATTAAATGTGTTGAATTTCATTAAATGTGTTAAATTTCATTTAATGTTTTGAATGTAATTAAATGTGTTGAATTTCATTTAATGTTTTGAATTTCATTAAATGTGTTGAATTTCATTAAATGTGTTAAATTTCATTTAATGTTTTGAATGTCATTAAATGTGTTGAATTTCATTTAATGTGTTGAATTTCATGAAATATGTTGAATTTCATACACATGAGTAGTTTGGCTTTATTAAACTTCAATTCAATTGTCGTTATGGTAATTTTTGAGTGCAAAGTTAAACGTTCCAAGCTTTCTTCACCTGAATCAGTTAATATTTTTGACGACGTTAAATTTTATTCGAAAACACCTTTTACTCGTTAATTTACGATTCAGTGAGCGTAACTGGCTCTTACTAAATCCGGAAAAGGTCTTTAAAATCGCGTCTTAATTTCCATTTTCCTTATGTGGAATGGTTACCTGTATATGTAAAGCGCAACTCTAACGGCGCTCTAGTCCTGATTACCATCGCGTTTTCATATCGTTATGATACGCGACAGAGTGATGTTTCACTCGGTTCTACCCGCCTCAAAAGGTTCTTGCTTAATTAACAAGGTTATAGGATTATTTATCATCGCTTCAGCAATTTCCTGGTGCTTTTTTTGATGCTCACTTCCTGCAAGATGATGTACACGAATCTTTAAAAATGATCCTCTATCGCGTCTTTAATAATGCTCCTTAATCCTTAATTAATAATGTTCGACTAATTAAACCCTTATTAATTAATTGTAGCCCTTCTAATTGCCTAACTGTACATACGGATCGAATTCAACAGTAATTAGCTATGATTTTTTAATCCTAAAACTGAGGTTTATGTAATTTATAGTCAGTCACGACTTTCTAGGCAGATTAGTTGTCTTCTATCAGGTGTTCGCAAATTACCTGTAGAAACGATCTGAATTCTTGAGTGTCAGGAAAATTATATGTAATTAGTCGAACTGAAGAGCACGTGAAAAAACCAAACACCGTCTTGTAACACACGCACGGAAACATTACCAGTCAATTGCTCACTGTATACTAAGCTTCAATCCATCAATTTAACATTTTTCAGCTTCTTAATTATTGCCTTCGTTGGTGGCTGGGATTTATCAAATTTTTATTTATTCTGAACCAACTCGAATAATGGTTGCATCTTGTTTTCTAATTGGATTGGGATTTATTGTTCTCTTTAAATGTAAATTAGGCCAAAGTTCAAGGAGAAATTTCCACATAAAGTTTTTTGGTTTTACATTTTTTAATTTGCTTCTGCTTTTTTGTAATTTTTGAAGAAAGTTCTTTTGCTTTTTTATTTTATTTTTAGAAAGGTTCTTTTGTTTTTTCTTTCGTTGACATTTTAGTATCAATAAAAAAGTTTATGTTTAATATAATACTTTTTTTTCATTATATTCTTGAATTTAATTACAATTAGAACACTAATCCTAATTAGCAATGTAATTATCTGAAAAGAAACATTTTTAAACCGAAACAAAATTTCATAATTTGAATGTGGATTTGACAACTTATCAACTATTTGCTTCTTTTGACTTTTATTTCATTGTCATAGGAAAACTTGTTTTATATTTTCATTGTTAGAAAAACTGCTTTTCACAGAAAAAACAAACTGTTGTTTTCCATGGCATATGCCTGTAGAATTCCAATGCATCAAAAACAACAGAAAGTCTTTATGGGCGGTAACAGGCAAAGGCAAAAAAATTCACATGCATCAAAAACAACAGAAATTTTTTCTTGTGTTGCTTTTTCTTTCATTGTTGTGAAAACTTTTTTGTCTTTTATTTCATTGTCATAGGAAAAATAGTTTTATATTTTTAATTGCTAGAAAAACAGCCTTTTCTTTTTCTTTCATTGTTGTTAAAACCTTTTTTGTCTTTTATTTCATTGTCATAGGAAAACTTCTTTTATTTTTTCTTCCATTGTTAGAAAAACTTGTTTTGCTTTTTCTTTCATTGTTTGAAAAACTTCTTTTGCTTTTTCTTTCATTATTTGAAAAACTTGTTTTGCTTTTTCTTTCATTGTTTAAAAAACTTCTTTTGCTTTTTTTTCATTGTTTGAAAAACTTCTTTTGCTTTTTCTTTCATTGTTATGAAAACTTGTTTCGTTTTTTTTTTCATTGTCATAGAGAAACTTTTTTTATTTCTTCTTCCAATGTTGGAAAAACTTTTTATTTTTTCTTTGTTAGAAAAACTTTTTTTGCTTTTCCCTTGATTTTTAGGAAAACTTCCTTTATCTTTTTTTCATTGTTATAAGAAAACTAATTTTGTCTTTTTTTCATTGTTATAAGAAAACTTCTTTTGTCTCTTTTTCATTGTTATAAGAAAACTTCTTTTGTCTCTTTTTCATTGTTATAAGAAAACCTCTTTTGCCTTTTCTTTTATTGTTGTAGGAAAACTTTTTTTGCATTTTCTTTCATTGTTAGGAAAACTTCTTTTACTTTTTTTTCATTGATAAAAAAGCATATTTTGCATTTTTTTTCATTGATAGAGAAAACTTTTGTATTTTGTTTGGTTTTTATGAAAGTTTCGTTTGAACTTTGTTCACAGCATTCTGGGAAATTATCGTTATTTTTTATCTTTATTGTTTTTAAAAAATTTTCTTTTGCTGTTTCCATCAATTTTAAGAAAAGCTCCTTTGAGATATTCTCTTCAATTATTTGAAAAGCTCGCGAGACCATTTCTTAAAATATTTTCTTTAATTTCAAAATGATGTCTAAATTTTCTAAGTTTTAATTAGAATTAATAATAATTTTGGTAATAAATTTGACTTTCTTTTGCGACCCAAAGTGAAAATAATAAAAATTCTGATTTCTTAGTGGTTTTAGATCAAATAAGTAAATTCTAAATAAAGATCAAATAAATTTGATCTTTAATAATAAATTTGATTTGATTAGATTTAGTTTCCAAAGCCACTAAATAAACAAACGTATGAAAAAAATGACAATAAAAATTGACGAAAGTCGATAAATGTGGATCAGCATGATAAAATGGATAAAAGTGATAAAATTTGAATATAAAAATCATGAAATGAATAACAATTAGAAAATCGTATAAAAATGATAATGGAAAACAATTAGAAAAATTGAATAAAAATGATAATCACAATTCTAAAATTTGAACAAAAATGACAAAAGTAAAATGACAAAAGTGGTGAAAATAGATAAAGTAGGCAAAATCATTAATGACAGGAACGACAAAATAGAGTGAAGAATGAAAGAATATCTCTAATTTTGTGAAACCGTGTTAACTCGCTTTTGAAGGAACTACAATATGGTTAGTAATTGACATCCACATCTTTCGCTTTCACATTTCCTAAGAAAAGATTACCAAACGGAATCGTAAATTTGTATAAAAAGCTAGCGGAAAAGCGAAATTATGACTATCGTTTCCAGTAAAAGATTAAAAGTTTTCTTTCTTCTCTCATTATTCTTTAATAAGTCCGTGAGATTTTGAAAGTAGCGTATATACGTCTATGTGCTGACGATTCGCGCAACTTATTTTTTGTTCAGTTGACTGAGCTTTGCCTTCTCAGGTTCTCTTTGTCCTTCTTTCTTTTTTCTTTTAATTTCGTTTATAAGTATTATTTTTCCCATATGGCAACAGACGCTCTAAAATCAGATAGTGCACTTCCTCATCCGGGATCTAAAATTTTGGCAATTGGTTATTTCAAACTTGTTCCTGGAAAATTGATTCATTTTGGATTTTTTGCGCTAATGTGTATTATATGGTTAATGAATTTATAAATAATATAATAATAATAAAATAAAAAAAAATATAATCGTTAATGATTAATGAGTTAATTAATTAAGTCAACTATAAATTAAAAATTATATGGTTAGTGAATTATGTGGTTTAATGAACATAAATTAAAATGTGATAATAATACATAAAAGGGTATTCAAATGCAAATGTGACATAATAGTGAATAAAAATATGTGATGCGAAAAGGACCTTAGAAGGAAAAAATTGTAGGTTATGTTAGATGATTGTTTAGAACTATGTTTTTAAAATTATCTTAACACCTTGAAACTTTAAAACTTGTTTAAAGCATCTTTTTCAATTATTTGTAATAGAAAACAGTTTTTCTTGATAGTGTACAGACTATTCATAAAAAGCTCCTTTGGATTGCAAAACATTAAAAACGAATCTTTAATGATGTTAAAATTATCATCAAACATAACCTATAATTGTTCGCTTCTAAGGTTTCTTCGGAGCTCGACACATATGATATACTAATAAATAAAAATACTAATAAATAAAAATACTTATAAATAAAAATACTAATAAATAAAAATACTAATAAATAAAAATACTTATAAATGAAAATACTAATAAATAAAAATACTAATAAATAAAAATACTTATAAACAAAACTACTAATAAATAAAAATACTAATAAATAAAAATATAGTATAATAATGACAAGACATTATATCAATGACAATAAAAATGTTTGTTCTAAAGGGTTGAATAATTTTTTTTGCAAAACGAATTTTATAATAATGTTGATACACTTTTTGATGTTTTAATAATCATGATATACATAAAGTAAAAAAACATAAGACAAGTCTTGTTTTTTTATGCTTTTTAAATGATCGGTTTTTATTGCTGTGGAATAAAATTAATACAAAAACGTTATAAAAGTAAATACAAAAAAGTGTATAATAGGATAATGATGCGTGCTTGTTATTATGATTTCATGTAATAATTATGTTTACTGGCCAAGGAGATTTATTACACATTATTTGAAAATCAGTATTATTATGTCATTATTTTATTATATTATTAAGTTAATTTATATTTAAAACAGAGGCAGTTTTAGTGTTGGAAAGTTTCTTGATTTCAGCACAGTTGACAGGTCGTAAAAATGAAACTGAAAGAACACATTCTCAAGTTACGACTATTAATTCTACGTTTTATTATTACGTTGAACCAGGAACCATATAAGAAACATAAAGTGGGAGACGACTTATGAGCAGTGCGGTTTTCTGCAGACCATTATCGACGGGAATTTCAGCCTCGATTTTTAGCAGCTTCAATAGCTACAAGTCTGGTTGCTATTGCAAACCACGTGTCCGGAACCCTACTTTTTACCATTAATGTAGGCCACTCTCCTGCTTTTTGATTCATTTTTTCTCTCTTTCTCTCTCCCTCTCTCTCGTCCTCTTTCGTCCACTTCCAATAAGTGACTTTTGACACTCGTTTTATTCATTTTACAGCACTCTTTTTGACGAGAACAATTTCTTCCGAGCCAATGACGACAAGGACTTTTTGACAGATATCCTGTTACAATCATGATCCCAATCCATCACTGAAATTAAAAACTCCCTTTCAATCTTGCCCAGCACAATTTTTGAATACGAATTTGTCAGAATTTTATATCTTAAATTTCATTCATTTGTTATTTCGATTCATTATTCATTTCATTATTTTTGCACTGAAAATAATGTCTGGTTAACTTAACCAGAAAGAAATTTTAAATGTGCCCTTACTATTTTTTCTGATTAAATTAACTAAATTTTTAGTTGACTTAACTAATATTCTGATTGACTTAACTAAAATTCTAGTTGACTTAACTAATTTTCTGGTTGACTTAACTAAAATTCTAGTTGACTTAACTAATATTCTGATTGACTTAACGAATATTCTGGTTGACTTAACTAATATTCTGGTTGACTTAATTAATATTCTAGTTATTAATTTAACCAGAAAAAATAGTAAGGGCATATTTAACATTCCTTTTTGGTTAAGTTAACCAGACATTTTTATAGTGCGGTTTTAATCTTGTATTTATTTCTATTTTGATATCACGGAGAAACTTTCGTTATATTAAAAAGTCCAAAAGCTTTTTGAATTGAGGATGTAACAGAAACATCTGATTCTTTGCTCGTGAAAAGAACAAAAGTTACAATAGTTATATTAAGGCGCCATATTTTAATAGGAAATTTTCCTAACGAAATTGTAATCTTCGCTTTCATCCCGAGCACGTCTTACTATTACTGTTGTAATTTTTGTTCTTTTCACGAGCAATAGATCAGGTTTTTCTGTTATATACTCAGTTAAAGAAACCTTTGGACTTTTTGCAAAAGAATTAGAAACATTAAATACATATCAAAAGTTTCGGAGTGTAGTTAAAATTTGACTGCATTTTATGGTAAATTTTAATGTAAATTGGATGAAATTTTACGAGGGGTCATCAACTAAAGTATTCTTCGTTCACTTTCCAAATATTCTCGAATATTCTGTAGATATTCCCATATTCAATATTCTCAGAATTCGGAAATATTTTTTCAAATTATATTCCAGAATATACAAAAATATTCAGCATAAGTGTTAAGTATTCTTAAGTATTCTTAAATATTCTTAAATATTCTTTGATATTCTAAGATATTCTGGAGTACTCTCTAATCGACTCAATATTTTTATAAGTAATATAACTAAGTATTCTTAACTATTCTTCGATATTCTCAATTATTCTTCGATATTCTTAGATATTCTGGAGTACTCTCTAACAAACTCAATATTTTTATAAGTAATATAACTAAGCATTCTTAAGTATTCTTAAATATTCTTTGATATTCTTAGATATTCTGGAGTACTCTCTAATAATCTCAATATTTTTACATAGTTTTTACATTTCGGCTTTTGAATTTTTAAGAATGATGCATCTTTCACAAAGACTTAGATAATTTCTTGTCTACTCTCTTCTAAATCTGCCACTGATGACAAAATTCTAGTATATTTTTACATTTAAATCTTATTTTTACACATTTTTAATGATATTTTCGAAAATTTCATTAAATATTGAATATTTTATATTCCTAAGTATTCTTAAATATTCCCACGATATTCTTTGAGAATATATTCTTCGCACAGGCTTAACTAAGAATTGATGACCCCTCGAAATTTTACAATAGTATCAATATTACATATAGACAAAATATTACATAGTATCAATAGCAAAGATTTGCTATACCTATTTATATTAAAATTTTGATGTTCATTAAAATTTCAATCGAGATTTTAATATATGTAAGTGAGAAGTTTTTATAATATTGTTTGAGATTTTAATATTGTTTAGAAACGTTTCTTAACTGAATTGCGTTTTTGCAACAAAAAAGACAAACAAAAAAAAGCTTTGTTTCTTGTAATTGCGGGAGAAATTTGAAATTAAAGGTATTATTATGAAACAAAAAGATCAGTAGTTAGAAAGAACTTATTAACTGAGTGATGCCCTCGGAAATGTACCGAAATTGGTTATATAATGGTTTCATGTGTTATTTTCTTTTCTTTTTTTTTTACAAAGTAAGTGGTGTATTTAAAAATTTCCAAATCAAAATGAAATACTTTCACTAATGATCAGCGAGTTATTTTTACAGCTCGTATTTAAATATTACATTATGTGTTTGATAATATGTGAAAGTGGAACGTTTTAAGTATTATCTATTATTCAAAATTGTGGCTATTGTTTGGCCCTTCGTCAAATTCTCAGCTTGATGCCAGTAAATGATATTGTCTACTTGATTGTCAGTCGTGTGCCTTGTGTGCTTTGAATACTGATCATATGCCTCCTTTCTCATTTCTTTCATTTCTCTTTTGTGCTCCACCACCTTCTAAAATGAAAAATTACTTATCCTTAAACCCAAATTTCATGATTAATTCAAATTCATTCTTTAGAATGCTCCTTTGTGTGCTTTATTCATCGTCCTTTATATCTAATTTTTCCGGTTATTTGTTTTTATAAAGCAAATTAGGTTTATTAGTTTCTGCTCGTTTTTAGTTTGTGGAACAGTTGAATCGTTGGTAATTATTGCAAAAAAGTTAAAGGTATATTTATAGGTAATATAAACATTATATACATATAAACATAAACCTATGCATATAATATATAGGAATATAGTATTAATTTATTTATATTAATAAGTTCACAGAAAAAATAAAATGTTCTTTTTCAATGCATCATTTGTTAAATTCCAAGATAAATAGGAATTCTACAGGCATGTAGAAATTCTACATGGCTGTAAAAATTCAAGTTCATCTTGAAATTTAACATTCTGTTTTTCCTGTGTTTATATCAGAGATGCGTACGTAAAAAGTCTACTTCACTCTATAAGGAACTTCACTGAAAAAAAGAAGTATTGTTTTCAGCCCATTTTTGTCTGGAATCGTTTACACAAGTGTCAATTTCGATTTGTTTTAAGACCAAAAAATGGCTTAGTCTTATTTTAAGCCACAAAATTAACTGATTGTGTAAACGGTTTAAGACTTTCTTTTTTCTGTGTTTTATAATGAAGTAGACTATGTTCATGCGCATCTCTGGTTTATATTAATATATTTATATTAATAAGTTTATATTAATGGATTTATATTAATAAGTTTATATTAATGTATCTATATTAATAAGTTTATATTAATGTATCTATATTAGTAAGTTTTTAACACCCAGAGAAAAGATTTATTTGAATTCAATATAATTTATTTGAAACAAATAACCGTATATTTGTCTCAGAACCAATTAAATTATTTATTTGTTTTTGGCAGAAATAAAATTTGTATTTGAATCAAATACATTTTTATTAGAACCAAATAAAATTGATTTGGAACAAATAAATAATTTAGTTGGTTCTGAGACAAATATACCATTTCTCTGGGTGAACTAATTATAATTATATTATAATTATGTTTTTATTATCTGCAGAATTATGGTTAAAAAGTTAACTCGAATTCGCAAAAATCGCTTGTCTGTATAATTACCTATGTTGGCGAGAACACTGGTTATGTTGACCAGAATTTTGCTTATATTGACGAGAATACTGGTCATATTGACCAGTATTATATCATAATGATCCACTTTACATTTACGAGAATACTATATAGTTATGTTAACCAGAATACTGATTATGTTAATTAACATAACTTTCTTTTTCATTTTACCAGACTTTTTTCAAGTGGAAAAAAGTAGTAAAAGATGCTAATGATTTCGTTTTTAATTTGTCATTTAAAATACAAATTTCACATTTATGTTTGCGAATTATTCAGTGAGGTATTTGAAAACCGAGTGGGTCAAAAAGTTAACGGGTTAATGGAAGAAATATATATTATCCTGGGAATAAGTAATTTTCTTTGTCTTGTCACAGAAATAATGCTGGTATTTGAAAACTATTCGAAGGATTTTATCCGCTTGAGTATCTCCATACATCTATGTTTTATGGTGGGGAAATATTGACCTTGTGGCCCTTTTGTCCATCAATAATATTCCACGCCATGTATTTACGTTGACTTTCAAGGTCGCACATGATATAATGCAAACCCAAGTAATTGCGGTTACGTCAGATCTGCAATAATACTATGCTCGTTTTTAACGTGCGTGATTTTCTCTCACAGAACTTGATTTAGTTCTTAAAGCTTGCCACAAAGTGACAATAAAATTTGCCTCCGCAAATGATCCTTTGTCTTTGAAATCTCTTGTCTCGATTTTTATAATTTTAGACATTTTGTTACATTTCTAAAGTACTTGTGATGGTACTTGTGGTCAAGTACTTAAATATTTATACATGCAATGAAAATTTAAGTAATGGGGTCAAAAAATAGTCCAATTTTCGTCGAGATTTTCGTTAATTAAATTTATTATATTTATACAATGAAAATTCAAGTAATTGGTCCAAAAAATAGTCCAATTTTCGTCGAGGTTTTCGTTAATTAAATTTATTACATTTATACAATGAAAATTGAAGTAATGGGATCAAGAAAAAGTCCAATTTTCGTCGAGATTTGCGTTAATTAGAAAACGTGCACTTGAACTTTTTTTTATGATTCGAAAGCAGTAATTGACATTTAATTATATAGTGACAATTTCACTCATTTTATAAAATTTCCCAATTTTCGTTATACGTTGCCTTAGGAGTTGACTTGATTTAAATCAATAAAAAAATCTATTACATAACACATCTTCGTAAAATGTTAATCGAAAATTGTCTAATTTCTCCTTTTTCATCTAGCGTATCTTTTTCTAGCCATTATCTTTTTATGAAACTTATGTAACATTCTCGGATTTGTTTTTTCGTGGCGATATTTCCCGTTCATTTTTCTTGATAGTTTTTTTGCCGCTTTAAGTTAACATTATATATTCGATATGGGCTAATGAATTTCTATTCGGGTTTTCATAATCTCTTTTTTTCTTTTTCACTGGGAAGAGCAATGTAATTGTGGAAATCTTGCGTCACTGAGGATACAAGTCATTGCCGATGAGGGGAGGGGTTTATGTCATATTGTCTTTTTTTTTACATTGACTTCCTTACGCTCACTTCTCAAATTCCATCCTGCTTTTAATTGCAGTGTAAATTCAGCTCAAGGGCTACGAAAGTAATGATTAGTCTCTCTTTAACATAAGTATGAACGATTTGGATATGCTTTTCGTAACGGACGTTAATTCGACATAAAAGTTTTAAATTCCATTTGTGACACACTCGTGGAAAAAACGAGTCGAAAATTAAATTTCTCTTGGCAATTTATAAATTCATTTTACAGTTGACAATAATTATTAGGGGTCGTTCATATACCACGTGGACAATTTTTAATGGTTTTTTGACTCCCCCGCCCCCCATTGTGGACAATCGTGGATATT
>WNHD01007909.1:0-14958 GCA_011057455.1 Ganaspis sp. Gsp50
GAAATGAAATTAGAACTCAAAAACTGTTAATTTTCATTAAAAAATTAAAATCGATTTTTTCGCCGCAAGGTCCCTTTCACCGTGGAGCGTCACATATGAATTTCTATAAGTTATATGAAGTTCTTTCCATAAACATTGAAGCCCGTTTTCCATTTCTCTTTGTCTGAGTTGTATTAACAGCAATAGCTCGCCTATTGAGAAAAACTGTAGCAGGGGAGAGGCTTGCAGGTTGCCACCCTTTAACTTTTTTGCTTATTACTTGTTTTAAAATTAAGGTATTGTTAATGTCAATGCATCAATGGAAAAAGAACATAAAACGCCTCAACCGTGAACCAAAAGTCATCTGAATTCTCAAATAATAAAAATTTTACAACCCATTTTCAAAACTATCTAAAATTGATCTCATGGAATTTTGGCTTGCAGGTTGCCACCCCCTGGCTAAATTGCAGAAAACATAGAAAAACTGAAATAAAAACACTCGATTTATAAAATTTATTCAAAGTTGAATTTTAATTATATTTGACAGTTGTTAACATTATACCCTTACGCAAGGAGTGGGTTAAGGTTAAAATCCCTTAAATATCGGAAATTTCATGCAAGTTTCTTCCAAAACTCCTTCCCCAATTTAGAACCTCTCCAAAATTTACCCCTCCCTCCTCTATGCCCTCTATACAATTATAAGAAAGGCATATTAGAGTAAATGAAAGAACAATGAGGAGGAGAAAACCTGTAAGCCAAAGGGGGTGGCAACTTGCATTTTTGATACCATTTTTGAAATGATAAAAACAAATTGTCGATTACTAAGATATCTGAAATACAGTTTCTATGATTAAAGTTGAATGAAAAAGCAACTCAGAAAACGTAGTTATGTTGAATTATCTATAAAAATGTTCAAATTGTTAACACTTCAAAAAATTAAAATCTTAATTATTCAATTAAATGAGAAGAGAAATTTTATCCTTTGCTCAGCCAACAGTATGTGATTACCTTTGTCTGGTCCAAAGCACATAAAAAGTAATAACTATTTTGTTGACTTCATTTTAAATTGGAATTTTAAAATTAACATTGCTAGAATACCAAAATACTTTGGGGGATGGCAACCTGCAAGCCTCTCCCCTATCAATAGTTAAATAGTAAATATCTTCTAATACGTATAATCAAAGCAGACAATGGCATATTGTGGTTATGTCTCTTAAAAGTTCTGAAAAGGGAGTCTGCTTTAGAAGCTCCAAAAACTCCAGTTTTCTTTTTTTGTTTAATTATATGGGCAATTAAATTTAACATGTCATTTTTCTGTCCTGATGAAGAAAATCAAATACTAAATTAATACGCAAAAATTCTCTTATCAATTTAATTTTAGGGACCACTTGTGTTGCTTAAAATCAAATTTTCAGTGGCCAAAAGGATTCTGAAAAAATCAGGAAGCAAAAATTGATGCAGAATGTCTGTGGTGTCCGATATCCGCCAATAAAAACAGATATTTCTCATGTCTATAACATTCAAAAAATTATTTTTGTAAAATTGATGTTATGCATTTTTAAAAAAACGAACAACCGAACAGAATAATTCTATTTTAGTATTTGAAAAAAATCGAAATCACGTGTCCTTAAGATTCATATTTTAATGTTAAGATGACAAAATTTGAATATCACCCTGAATATTTAATTGTGTAAATGTATGTAACTGCTGTACCGAGTAGCAGCACTAAGCGCCATATGTATAGAATCTTAAATAAAGAAAATGTCAATAGTCTTACGCATGTACTAATTATACGACGTGTGGCAGCAAAAGGGATACATTTGTCGAGCACAGGATGTTCGTCGTATCCCAGTCAAAAAATGGTACGTAATGTTAATATTTTCTTACAATATTTCAGTACAGTCTCAGTTATTATACTTATATTCGAAAGCGTAAGGATTTAAGGTTATAAAAATATCCTTTTTACTTGAGTCGCGAAAAAGGAGCTGAATGTCCATAGTGTCCCAACTCAATTGTCGTAAACGTATTGTAATGATTTGGTTCACTAAAGCTATATCATTTTTTTAGACTAATTATAACGAAAAATTAACAAATTTGAAATAAAAAATATACAGGCAAAAGAAAGTCTTAAACCGTTTACACAATCAGTTAATTTTGTTGCATGAAACAAGACCAAGTCAGCTTTTCGTATTAAAATAATTTCAGATTGACACTCAACTAAATGGTTCCAGACAAAAGTGAGCTGAAAACAATACTTCTCTTTTTCAGTGTACATTTGGATGAAGAAGAAGCCTACAAGAAACGGATGGTGTTGGAAGTACAGAAAGCTATAAAGTACTTATGAAAGAAAATTCTGCTGTAAGAAATATTCTGACGTATGTTGTTAACTCTTCTGCCGTTTATTTTTCACATTATTTATGTACATTTTTAAACAATCTATGCTGAACTTATTGCACGTTTAATTTTATAAAGTTCTTCTGCTGTATTTATAATCACATATTCATATTATTTTTATCTTTTCATACAGTTTGTCAGTGGGGTTCTCTAAAAATGTACGTGATGTCCCACATTTTCTCAATTCTTCTTATTCTTAGAAATCACATAATTTACTATGAACCTTAATAAAAATTGTTCTTTAATACAAGAATGATCATTTTCTCTAGATAAAAAAATATTTTCAATAAGTAAACTGATTATATTTTCTTTGAGGCAAAAGTAAAAGTATGCAAAACACTTCTATGAATTTCTCTTTGACTTTCTACACACGTTGCAACAAATATATTAAAGAATATAAACTATACGAACGATATTCAGATTCTATTTATTATATCCAAGGTTTTGAAAAATGTTGATGTTTTGGCACATTTGATTGTATTTTAAGTTTCTTTTGCTAAAAACTTACTGCAAAAGTGTGTTGTAGAAATATACGTTTTTTGTGAAAAACCTGCCTACTAATACAAAAATTTGCTTCCTGGAGCTAGACCACAAGTAATTTCGTGTATCATACATGATAGTCACCCAAAAAAATGTATTACCAACTCCGAATTTTAGCACCTCTAAATCAACATTTGCAGTTGTCGAAAATTATATTTTAAATTTAATCGCCCATATACTTAAAATAACGGAGAGTATGTAACCAAAGTTATAGACTTTAATTTAAGGTATTTTCGACACTAAACACTAAAAGCATAAAAGAAAGCAGCACGTCAAGGTAATGTTCGAGTACTCGGCTTCGAGCTCGCGCTTCTTCCCTTGACCTAACAGTTCAAATTCTTTATCTGAAATATTTAATAGTTAGTAAAACTACGATATAGATGATTAGAGAAATGTTAATGTAAGTAGTTTAAAAAATTGATACTTGTTCTTTTAGAAATATTTGAGTGCGTCTTCTCCACTTTTTTATAAACTAGCAGGAATTTTTATAAGGAAAATAGACGAAAATAGACAAATTCATGTAGACCAACCTACTCGGAAAGAAATCTGATAGAATTAGTCCATTTAGTCGATGCTAGAATGATACCAGTAGATTCTCAGTAGACGAATTGCTCGGAATCATACTACTTTTCCTTCTAACTGGTGGAATAAGTCTACAAGCAGTAGCATTTCTAATAAGTAGAATCTCATGGCTTTATTCTCTTGGCGCCTAAATGGAATAATATTAACAGAGTACTTTCCGTGTAGGCTTCTTTTTCTTAGTAATCCCTTTTATTTGCATCAAACAGGTTATGAAAAAAAAAATTTAAACAACTTTTACAACAAGTTGTAGTTTATTTTCTGTTTCAAATATTGATAAATTGAATTTTACGATTTCCTCTGGTTTTTCTTGAGTTTTGTTCTTGGGTTTTTTTGTTTCTTACAAGGATTTCGACTTTTATCATGCCCAAAGTTTGTATAATTTAGTTAAGAGATGCTTTGCAAATTTTGTTATACAGTGAGGCCTTGCGTACCGTACTCTAGCCAAATCGTTTGCTTCGCATACCGTACTCTTCCCACGTGACACCTTTTCAGGCTCGTATACGTTTAACCCTTTAAAATTATCATTATAGACGGCACTAAGAAGTGTGCGCACGCATTGAAAAGAGTACGGTACATTGCCTCCTACTTTTTGGGGTGCTTGATTATAATGAATCCCTTTCTTTTAGTAAAGTAAACTCGTTGGCGTTACTATTTCTTCTGCCGCAAAAGAAAAAATAAGTAAGAGAGAGAATGTTAAAGTTCAGCCAACTGTATAGACATTCATGATAATAAAATTTAAGTGAACGTGATGCACAAGCGATTCTGATGAATCAATGAGTTCAGATCAATTAATAAACTTTCTTTACTGCATGATCAGGATTCCTTCAATAATCTTATGCACGAAATAGATGTTTCGCAAAATATGGCTGGACTATTAGCATCTAGACATAAGGAAGAAAACTTGCTAGATTAGTTTTTAAAAATTAGTGCGAAAAATTGAATTTAAAACTCGGAATTTTAAAAAATCTGACCTTTTACTCGTTTTCACAACCTTAAAAACTCGTGAGTTATAAATTTAAAGCAAACCCACGTGAAAATATCCGACCGGATTTACGCCAGGACATCCTCACGGATGTCCACATGTCTTTTTGGAACATTCCGGCCGGACCTCCGCCTGGATATCAGCTCGGAACATAATCCGCCCGGATTTCCGGACGAATATCCAGGCGGATATCCGGGTGGAAAAATGTCCCTTCTTAAAAAATCTGTTAAATAGCATCGTTAAAAATTGTGGAAACTATAAGAGACCCCTTTGGGGTCTCAAAATTCAAATTTAATGTCTAGTTTTGAATATCTTTTAAATATAAAAAGTTAGCAAAATTCCGGACGGATGTTCAGGCGGATATTCGGGCGGAATGTTCCAAAAAGACATGTGGACATCCGGGCGGAAATCCGGTCGGATATTTTCACGTGGGAATCTGTTCTATTTTTAAACATTTATCCGCCATATGGGATCCGCCATTTTGAATTTTAAAAATCTGACATAACATTTCTTTTTGCGAACCCAAAAACCTCTGAATTTTGAATCTTAATCAAATCTGAACAGTTTTTAAAAAACAGTCCGACATATTAAATCCGCCATTTTGAATTTGTTCAATTTGACATCATTCTCGTAAACAGAAATCACCAAACTTTTATAACTGGGTTATATGTTTTCCATTCACGACGTATTTTTATGGGAAACCAAACATCACACTTTCAATACAATTTGACTATTAAAATCGCATACTTTAAATAGATACATCTTACAAGAAAGGAATAATGTTATCAAGGAATAATCGGATTTGGAAAACTAAAAAAGGATTTTAAAAGTAAGGAAGTGTACTTTGAGCTAAACTTTTTGCCAATATCTGAAGAAATTTATAATCGTTTATATATCCTGTTGAAATATGTAAAAAAACTTCCATTTTCAGACATTTAGGTTAGAATATCTAAAAAAAACCGTGGGTGCTAGAGCAATTCGGGATCCAGATTTGGATTCAACGCGAAGAATTGCATCAGAAATAGTAAGTATAGTTTTTGGGTCTGGGCTTTTTTAAAATTTTTATGGCCTGTGTAATTAATCCACTATGGAGAACATAAAAAAGATAAGATCTTCATAAAAATTAAAATTATAGGGTTTTTGGAGACGCTGATTACAAATTCAAAATGGCTAATCCAATATGGTGACAAAATTTTTTAAAAAGCAATGAATTGTTTTGAAAATTGCGACCCGAGGGTTAGATTTTCAGAAACCAAAATGTTGTGTTACAGCTTCTTTCTGAGTATCAGTTCACGGTGGGCTTGAACCAAGTTTAAACTAAAACTCAAGCGAAATGGCATTTTCCTGTTAATTCCAATACTGGAGGCCCTTCTGAGTATTATAAAAATATTATGGAAAAGGCAGGCCTCGAAGCGAGTACGTAAATTAGGGAACAGTACGCAATTTCAATTCAAGTAAGTAAAAGTTCATATTTTGGGCGAAAAGTCCGTAAAGTACGTAATTCTGGCTAAAAATTTAAAATATGCTCAATAGACCTTTTCATCTCATTCTTCTTATCTCTTTCTAATTTATGCGTTATTGAACAAGTTAACTGACATTTTCTCTCTTCTAACATTCCCACCTATAGGCAGCCATATGTCTCACTTGCACTATACTATCCGTAATTTACTAATGTCAAAATTTAGGCCCTACATAACAACTTCTAGAACCTGATTAAACGATACTTTAATTCTCTTAGACTCTGGTAGACCCTACTTAGAGTCCTGAAATAGAGAAAGTGGAAATATCTTACCATTTAGAACAGTTAACAAAGTAGAGCTTAATTCGAACTTTGTTTCAATAAAACAATATGTTTTTAATTACTTAGATTGAAGAAAAATGAAATTTGCTTCCACACAATCTCTTTTTAAAATAAATAATGAATAAATACATGAACGGCCAGAGGTTAAAGTAACCTATTGTTATCAAACGATTAGATTATTCCCATGTTATCTCTTCTGGAAACGACGACATTTTTTTCCAAGGGTATTAAATTTAATTTCGATAACCACATCGAATTAAATTTAATTTACCATCATTCGAACTCAAACCAAGAGTTCTATGACATCTAATAGATGTCTGCTTGGTCGGTATACATCGAAAATTTCTAAATTATCATTAAACTAAGTAGGGACTAACATTCGACTCAGGTAATATCTCTATGTTATAGAGTACTATAAATATGAAGTCAGAAGTCCGTGAGTTTAGTTTATTTTTTAAGAAATGTTAGGTGCACAAACCCAAATGCACTTTTTTAATGTGACATCACTAGTCCATGAGTTTAGGTAATTTTATAAGAAAGGTTAGGTTTATCAATTTATTATTTACTATTTGCTATTGACTTAGTCGATTACATAAATCTCCATATATGAGTCCGATTTTCTCCAAAACCGCCCTACAGATTATTTCAGATTTTCTTGAAAAATACTTAGGTATTGGAATTAACAGAAAAATTCCATTCCACTTGACCTTTGGTTTAAACTTGGTTGAAGCCCACCGTGAGTTGTGCCTATATTGTTAGTTCGAAAAATTTCGTTCAGAGTTTCTTTTTTTTTAAATTTGATCATTTTATCAAATCATGATCAGCGAGTTATGTGGAGGCGCATGAATTCTACCGAAAGCTTATTTTACCGCGTATCATTCTGCTGAAAGATAATTCTGCTGAAAGGCTAATCTGCAGAAAGTTTATTCAGTCGAAAGTTCATTCTGACAAAAGTTTATTCATCCGAAAGGTAATTCTGCTGAAAGTTCATTTTGCCGAACGGCTATTCTACCGAAAATTCATTCTGACCAAAGTTTATTTAGCCGAAAGGCCATTCTGTCGAAAGTTGACTTTGGCGAATGGCTAATCTGACGAAAGTTGATTCAAGCGAAAGGTCAATCTGCCGAAAGTTCATTCAGTCGAAAGTTGATTTTGTCGAAAGTTAATTCTGCCGAAAGTCCAATTTGGCGAAAACTCATTCTGACGAATGGTAATTCTTCCGAAAGATCATTGTGTCAAGAGTCCATTCAGTCGAAAGGTAATTCTGTTGAATTGTTTTTGTCCCGTAAGCTTCCTCACTTTTTTATATTTTGTTCCTCGTTTGAAATTAGCATGCTTACCGACTGTGCACTTATTTCTGGACTCAACTATCAGATGGAGCTACGAGATCCATAGCTACAATGAAAATTTTAGCTTTACTTTCCATTCTCATACCTCCATCTGACGGTTGAATCTTGAAGTAAGTTCACAATCGGCAAGCAAGCTAATTTCAAGAGAGGAGTAAAATATAAAAAAGAGATAAAACTTACAGGACAAAAACAATTCGACGGAATCTCCTTTCGACCGAATGGACTCTCGACACAATAATCTTTTAGAAGAATTTGCATTCGTCAGAATAAGTTTTCGACAAATTGGACTTTCGTCAGATTGGTCTTTCGGTGGAATGACATTTTGTCGGAATAACCTTTCGGCAGATTAGCCATTCGTCAGAATCAAGTATCGACAGAATGAATTTTCGACAAAAAGAACTTTCAGCAGATTGTCCTTTCGGTGGAATCAATTTTCGACAGAATCAACATTAGGTAGATTGGCCTTTCGGTAGAATTAAATTTCGTCAGAATGGACTTTTGGATGAATAAGATTTCGTAAGAATCAACATTCGGCTGAATAAACTTTCGGCAAAATGAACATTCGGTAGAATGGCCTTTCAGCAAAATTAACTTTCGTCTGAATAAACTTTCTGTAGAATGAATTTTCGTCAGAATAACCTTTCGACAGAATAAACAATAGTCAGAATAACCTTTCGGCAGAATGACTTTTGGTAGAATAACCTTTGGGAAGAATCCATGCGCTTCGTTATGTGAGTACGATGAAAAGGTTAAGAATTAAATAATTTACCGTGAAAATTTAATAATATGTTTAGAATCGTAATCGTTGCAACGTAGTGTTGATACGTTTGCATCTGTTAAATACACAGTGACTATTATGCAGCAAGCGCACATCGCTTATGCTTTTACGTGTTTCTACTCTAATACATAAAAACGGGAAAAAGGATTTTTCTCTCATAAAATGTTTCGAATTTTATTTCAGACCTTTAAAAATAAATATATAAAATAAATAAATAAACAAAATCCAGAAATAAAATTATTAAAATCTAAATAAATCTCAAGTTAAATACAAACCTGAAAAAAATTTCAAAATTAATCTTACTTCAACTGGCGAGGGAAATGTAACTTCATATTCAACGATAAGAAAGACTAAATGAGGAATACGACTAGAAACTAAAAGAAGAACTTTGAGTTTATTTCAAATAAAATAAAAATTCTACATATTCTATAACAACTGATTCCCACAATCCTCCGAAATGAGGAGCTGCGGCATAAAATTCGAAGTCGTGCCATTTGTAGCGATATAGTTAACTAAATCTAGATCTTCACAAACTTTCCTAAAGGATGTAGATAATTCACGATCAGCACCTTGGAAATTTGTCTGTACATATCGGTAGAAATGCCTCGACGAGATGCAAAACGTATGAAGGCAGCTAAAAAGGTCGCAGTAGAGTAATCATTAACCATTTCTAGATGGATGGCACGTGTAGACAAGCACGCAAAAAGTGCGATATAAGCTTTATGAGATTTAATTATAACTTATAACGTAACAACAGTGGACCAGCATAGTTAACTCCACTATGAGAGAATGGTTGCGAGGGTGAAAATGTAACCGATGGAAGATCGGCCATAAATTGAGCTGCCGGATCAAAGAAGGGCATATAAATTATTTAACACATAAGAACGGTGGCCCCTTTCCGTGAAAAGTTTAATTTCAAATTTTGAAAAAAGTTAAGCTTTATGATGCACTACAAACTTCCATTTTTAACAAATTAAAAATTTGTAATTTAATTTTTCACTGAACAAGGGCCTCCGTTCTAAAGTGCAAAAAAATGATATGCCCCTCTTTGATCCGACAGCTCAATCTAGCTTCAGTTTGAGCTTTAAAACAAGTGCAAGTAACCCAATTATGAATAATAGATTTAACAAGCGATCTTGCTCCAAAAATCCAAAATCTTTTTATCACAATTTATAACGTCAATTGTTTTTCAGCATGAAATAAAGTAGAGTGTATACTAATTATAATATATATAGTATACTAATTTTGCAAGTGGTCTCTCAATTTTGGCCGGTAGTGTATTTTCGGAGGCAACTAAAATCTGACGAAACCTTTTTTCGATGTCGACAGATAAGACATACCGATGTGATCGCCATCGGTATATAATGGAAAAATTATCATTCTGAAGTTTTGGTCCTATATGCAAAATATTATTTAATGACTTGACATTTAAAGTGGGAGACGAAGCGTTGAAGACAACGCGTACTTTCGTCCTGGAACTAGAATTTTTAATGACGGTATGATGCAGAACAAATACTCGAGATGAATCGGACGCTTGAGAATGATTAAGGCGAGTCATGTGACCTAGAGACTCATATTCGATCATAAAATCAGAATATGATTTTTTTAATTAATTCTCCATTTCAAGACGTTTCTCTAATTTAAAAAATGAATTTAAATCAATAGAACGTGATTCTTTAAGTTCAATAGGGGATTGTCTAAACACAATATCTATGGACCGGTTTCCTTGAATGTGTGGAATTGAACTGAGTTTCACATTCTTCCTCTTCCTTTGAGAAAGTAGAAGAGATAGGAGTTCAATTTCCTAGAATTTGCTTAGAATATCAACAAGAGAAGGTTGATAGGCATGATGTACATAAAGCTCTAGTAAAAATTTTAATCTCATTTGAAATCGGTGATTTAATGTGAAAATTAACAGAATGAGTTACTTTACCAACTTTAGTGTCGCCCACTCCAGAAAGAGTTGTACATACACTTGATAAAGGGAGTTTTAATAATTGTACAATCGTTTCCGAGATAAAACTTATTTCTGACTCTTGATCAAGTAAAGCGCGTACTAATATTTGTCGACCATCCTCAACCTGTACGATTACACGTGCTGTTGCCAGCATTATGGAAGAATTTTTTTACTCTAGAAATATTTAAATGGGTCGTATTATTAGTACATGAAGGTAAGTTAGAAGAGATCGAAACGTTTTCATTAATGGATGTCGAAAGCGTTTCAGGATTACTTGAATTTTGGCTAATGTGGTGTAATAGATAATGATATTTACCATTACAAATTTTACAAACTTCCTTACTAAAACAGTTCGATGTCAAATGACCCCTTACAAGACAATTTTTACAACGTGAATCTTGATTAATAAAATGTTCGCGATGAGGTGTTGATAATTCCTATAATTTTTACAAACATAAATTCGATAATTAGTCTTTTTACAAAAGGGGCAATTGAATTTTTTATTTCTTTGATGGACATTAATGTTCTGTTTCAAATTTTTTTGAACAGGTATTACATTTGACGAAGTAGGTTTAAAACTACTAGAAAGAGCTTCAAGAGCTTGAATACGAGCTTGTAAAAAAGTCTCAAATTCCTTAAACTCAGGCATATCTGTACTGCCACTGATACTCATCTCCCATTCGCTACGAGTACTTTTACCTAGTTTTGAAGTCAATAAAGAAACAAACCAGTCATCCCATTTATCAACAGGGTGACGTAATGTTTTAAGAGAAATAAGGACAGAGATGCAAGGTTGAAACTTTCCCCAGTTAGAGAAAGATCTTCAACCCTTGCCTGAACTTCTCCTGACAAACTAGTTAACAGGTATTGAAAACGTTCAATATCTGTTAAAGTGATATCATCGATGACGAGAGAATTAAGTAAATCTCTGAAGTATAACCGATCAGTATAAATACCAGAAAAGAAGGGAATTGACTGTTGAGGCCTCTTGATTCTGGAACAGTGAGAGCTGTCAGGCATCGAAGCACTTTCTTCTGGTACTTTCTCATAAATTAAATCAATCGTGTTTCATAGGTGACCTCAGCTTTATAATATTTTTTCTGCTTGAAGTATGGTAGTTCAGCATCTTTTTCTTCATTACACATTAATTCAAGAGAAATATTTAAGTATCTACATTTCTCCTAATTAGCTTTTAAAATATTTAATCTTTCCTTTAACAATTGAATAGGAAAAACTTTTCGTGTTTTAAGATGTGGTACAATTGAGAACCACAGAATAGAAAAAAGCCGAGAGAAGAGAGACAGAGATTGTTTTATACTTGATACCAGTTCTATAGAGCAAAGAGCTTTCATCAAATGGTTTTTAATAATAAATATGGTTATAGCAATAATTAAAACTCAGTTGGAGAAAATTATGTGGATAAAAACAGTAACAAACTGTATGCGTCACTTCTTATTGTATAGCACGGATTGGAGCAACAGACGCTCAAATACTTATAACTTCGTTAATTTTACCCAGATCGACTTGAAATTTGAACAGAATATTCCTGAGATATTGAGCATTCATTTAAAATTAAAAAAGAAAAATTACAAAAAAAATTAATACCTTAACCCCCCCCCCCACCACCCACTCTAAATCAGTCAGAAATTTTCTCTATCGAATTATTTTTAACAAATGTTAAACTTTTAAATATGGAAGTTTTAATAAATGTATTATGTGACCTACCAGATAATTGAAAGTGTTTTTATTGAAAAGAACCCTAACCTTATAGAATAATTAAGTTTTGAAAGTTCTATCTATCTTGACAACTTCAATGAAAATGTCTAATTATTGAACTTTAAACATTATTAAATTTTTTTTAACTTTAAATTTTAAATAAAATAAAAACGACTGACGACTTAAAAGAAAAACCAATAACTGTGGATAATTGGAAAACTGGTGAATTTGAAATTTAACATTGGGACTCGAAAATTTGAACAATTTTGAATCTAATAGATATACGTTTTTGAATTTTTGAACAAATTCTCAATTTAACAAAACATGAACTTAGAACTTTTGAATACCTTTACGGTAATCAGTACAATGATGGACCACCATACAATGAATGACCGCCCCGTTAAAATAAATTTATAATTTTAAATAGCTTGGAAAAAATAGTAACAAAAGAATAATTTATAAATTACTTTTAAAATTAAAGAAGGTTAATGTCAACTACTCACATCTATATTTATGTTAACAAATGAAAGTAATATAGACCCATAAGTGTATTTAGAACATTTTAGTGGCCAATAACTGAATAATTGGTCTATGTCAATTGCCTGTGCCAATTATTATGATTTTATGGCCAATCAATGTGTTTTTTGACATCATTATTTTTGCTACTCCTAGGGAAGGATTGTAATGGTGAAAAAATATCTTGTGAACGCTTGGACCGAATTTCATAAAACTTGATAGGCTTTTTACACACATAAAAATTTAGAAACGGACATAGGGATTTTTAGAAATACTTACAAAAATTTTTTGGCACCTTTTTTCTTTCAAAAATATGGTTTTCTCCACAAAATTTTTTCTCTAATAAAGATTTTAACTTATGACTAAAAAATTCAGATTCCTTGCATTGAGACGAATCGATTGCCCTATATAAAGTATATATTTTATCGAGAATTCCAGGTATGAATTCATGATTTGTGCCAATTAAAATTATATTTAATCATATAACTTTTAAAATAATGATTTCTTAAAGACAGTTTCTTTAAGAAAAATTTTCTACATTAAAGAATGAATCGATTGACCTACATAAAGTATATATTTTACGAATATTCTGTGTAAAAAGGTCACCGTTTTATTTTTTTACATTAAAAATACTCTTTTATGATATAACTTTTAAAATTAGCATTTTCTTAATGACAGCTGCATTGGGAAAACTTTTCTATATTAAAAAACGAATCGAGTGATCTATATAAAGTATATATTTTGCCAACATTTTATGTAACAAAAGTAATTGTTCAACTTTTTTGTAACTTAAAAATACTATTTTATGATATAACTTTTAAGATTATTTTTTAATGACTGTTCCTATGGGAAAATTTTTCTATAATAAAAAACCAATTGATTTGCATAATTTTAAAGTTGTAAATTATTTTGATTACCAAAAATATTTGAAAAAGATGTGCATATTACTTTTTTACATTTCAATTTCTTTCTCCATGAGGAAGCAAAATGTCCATGAAGTGAACATAATTTTCCACTAGTTTATAAATATTTATAATTTACACTTTGGAATTATTAATTAATCATTAATATTTAAAAATATCTAAAATTTGATATCAATCTGCGTTTTTAAAATTCCTATTTGATACCTAGAGTGCATTTGATAACATGTTAAACATGAAAAATTTCTTAGGGGTCCAATCATTGTACCAATTGCCCTTTGTACAAATTGAATAAGTGGATCTTTTAAATTTTAAACAATCCCTAAATTTCACAAATTATAAAATTTCGAACTTTTCTTGAACCATTAAAGGAACTTTGAACATAAGTGAACTTTGGGACTTTACCAACGAATTATTTGAAAAACTACAAGATTTTGGAATCTTTCTTCACAAAACTGCTTGATCTTTTATTATATCTCGAATAACTTTGAACCAAATCAACACTAAACTGGACTAGTTCCTGCTTTATTCTTTCTTATACACTTTAGAATCATACCAAAAAGGTAGGCTTAGATAGTCGGACCTTCGCGACCGACTTTAATAAATTCGTGAAATAATGACACGCGCTGCCCTATAAATTTAGGTTTTTATTGTTGATTGACAAATTTCAAATTACTAAATTTTAAAACTCTGCATCCCTTTCGAGACGACTAAAACCAGCCTCTGCGTTAGGTTCTGATGAGACGTCCCGAGTCGAAATTTAAAGTCTAAATGGAGTCGAATAAGTACTGCATTTTTAGAACTTAAAAGAACCTGCTTTTGTTCTCAAAAAAGAAAATTCAGGTATATTCAAGCAGCATTCTATACAAATAGACACAAACGAAGGAAACAACATACAATATATACAATAGGAGAAACGATACTTATAAATCTAAACCTATACAATATTAACATAACATACACTTATAAACCTAAAAAATGCGCATACACTTACAAATACGCTTGAAGAAACTCGCTGTTGAAGAGAGACTGAGCGTTTCCTTATATACTAAACTAGAGAATGTTTCATCACTTTTAGATTGCTTCGTTTTGTTAATAATATGAAAAATAAAAAAAAATAAAATTATGGTAAAAACATGAAAATTCTTAATTATATTAAAGTCATTTTTTAAGAAATGTTTAATCAAAAAATATCTATAGGATTCATTTTATTGTTAAAAACTTTGTCTTGTCGCACGAAAGCTTAACTATGACTGCTGGGTTAAGCCTACTCTGAATTTTTGAATTCACATCAAGTCAATTATAGTTAAACAATTATTATATTTCTTCGTTATATCATAAAGATTTTTTATGAATTAAAAATTTATTCTAGTTGCTACATTGACAGATATATGGGTGATTCTTCACAAAGTGGTTACTTTTGATTCCCCGCTTAATAACTTCA
>WNHD01007910.1:0-14367 GCA_011057455.1 Ganaspis sp. Gsp50
AAAATTAATTGCTTTATACTATTTTTGGAAAATGGAAAATCGGCACGATTACAAGGCTTCCCTATGAGGAAGCAAAAATACTTAAAATACTTAAAAATATTGAAATGTACTTCAAATTTTTTTAATATACTTTAAGAAACAGATTTAAAAATATTAATTTTTAAAATCTTTTTTAGAAGTACTGTAATACTTCAGAGTTCTTAAAAATATTAGAAAATACTTCAAAATACTTCAAAATATTTAAAATAGTTTGAAAATTAAAAATAATGATCCCGAGTAATTTAAATTCTACAGAAAATTATTTTTAAAAATCTTTCATTATTTCAAAAGTAATTAAAATTCTTTCAAAATATTGAAAAATCAATTTTTTGATTAAAAACACTTTAAAAAATTTCATGGAAATTTTTCTATTGTTTCATGGAAATCATGGAAAATTTATGGAATCTTGTAAAGATAAAATTTGTAGAAACCCTGAGAATTTAAATTAAAAATTCGATTAAATGAAAATTAGCTAAACGGGAGGATCTGTTGATTAAAAGTTCGAGTAAACATAAATTCTGATTCAGTAACATGAACATTTTTAAACATGGAAATTTATTCGGTTATGAATTCTACTTGATAAAATTCGAAAACGTAAAAATTCGAGCTTATTGATTTTGACACTGGATTTATTGTGGGATATTTTAATGCGTCCTAGCATTTGTAATACATCCAGTTTCTTAAAGCACAAAAATGTCAAATCCCGACTATTTGGAAAATATTTTACATTCTCTGCAAACACTTGTTTTTCTTTAAAAAAAAGTAAGGAACTAGTAAATTGTATTTAATTATTTAATTAAAAACGAAAGCTTCGATGGAATTAAATAATTATTATCTAAACAATACAAAAGCCTTGCACTTTTTGTATTTTATTTAGAAATTGTAATGCCTTGATAAATTTTTGTCACTGGACGTTTTGTGAAAAAGGTACAAATAATCGTGTATTTTGGTTTCATATTCTTTTATTATTATTGCTAAAGTTATCTCAATAAGATTTCATTTTATTTCAGTTTTTCCGGCCTTTGGTGCCAATGAACATTCGTATTATTCTGGAAAACAGCGGTCGAGCTTCTGGAGAAGCTGACGTTGAATTCGGGTCCCACGACGAAGCTGTTAAAGCCATGTCCAAGGTTTGTATACATTTTTTTTTAATTTTATTTTATTAGAAATTTTTTTGTAGTCTTAAAGTCTTTGTTTAAAATTAAAAGTTACAAAATTTTAATAAATTTGTTTCCATTTGGAATGAATGATAAATCTTGCTTGTTTTCATGATTAATTATTGTAATTATTTCAGTATTATAATAATATTTTTATTTAATTTTTTTAATTATTCATGAACGTAATCTCAATTCGTTCTTTGCTTGTTTACTTTGTTAAGTGCACGATTTGACGTTCGGAAATTGTATGGTTGATAAATGTTGAAACGTTTGTCTTTTCTTACAGGATAAGAGCCACATGTCTCACAGGTACATTGAACTTTTCCTTAATTCCTCGAGCGGACCAAGTGGAGGCGGCGGTGGCGGAGGTGGCGGTGGAATGTCTCTTGGAGGCATTGGCAATTTCTGTGGATGTAAGTAGTGATAAATAATTTGTTTTTTAAATATCAAATTCAATAACCGTAAAAATGTATTCTGCAGGGATCACAGTTTGTCCCCTTTTTAAGTTATTTTTAATCATTTTTCAACAATAATACTTCAGACTACTTCAAAATGCTTCAAATAATGAAAGACACGTAAAAATATTTTAATTTACTTTAAATTAGTTTAAGATACTTTCAAAGATTTAAAGATACAGTTCATAATAGTTTAAAGTTTCAAACAATATTAGTATTTTAAGTGTTAAATAAAATATGAAAATATTTTAAAATACATATTGGTTTTTAAAAATATTTTAAAGTATTTAAAATACTTCAAAGTACGTCAAAATATTTAAAAACACTTTAAAACACTTAAAATGGTATTAAAATTGAAAATAATTACTTTAGTAAATTAAATTCTGTAGAAAATCGATTTTTTAAAATTAAAAGCAAGAAATTAACGTTCTTTAAATTTTTAATTGTTTATTGAAACACATATAAATGATTTTAAATTTAAATTTATTTAAAATTTAAATAGATAATATTACTATGTAATATAAATCTTCTTTGGTGGTATTATTTTGGCCTTAGGGTTTTAATTGGATAAAAAGATATATTCTTTTTACGTTCAGTGAGACGTTTCGGCCAGTGTGTAGAAAATTTGTATTACTGTAAAAAATATACACAAAGTGATATAGGAGAGCAACAATGTTCTTTTTTTAATTACATAGAATGCGATTTTAATATGTAATTTTTATATCAATGTATCATTAAATTTAAACAATTATTATGTTAAATTGTACTAAATCATTTGTTAAATAAATAAATAAATAAAATAAATCAAGCAAATATACGAAATATAAAACGTAAAGAGTATTTCTGTATAAAACTAAGTAATTTGTAAAAATAGAAATAAAAATTTGTAAAGTTTTAAGTAACTTAAACTATTTTCTACTCTGATAAAACAAATTTTCTATTCTGATAAAAAGAATTTAATACTCGGATAAATTGTAATAAATCCACAATGATTAGAATTATGTAATATTTTTGAAAAACTACGAAAAAATGAACTAATTAATGCTTTATCGTAGAGTGTTGATAAAAAAACAAATTTTTAATTCATGTTGAAAAATGGAAAACCTGTTGTCATAATTCACGTGAAAATAATTTATTGAACAAACGAAATGATTTATAAGAGCTGTTTTTGTACACCCACAAAAGTAAAATTTATCGAACTTATTTTAGCGACAATACACTCAATTAGAAATGTTAATTTAGAAATGTTATCTTTCTTTTTGTGTTTACACATTTTTTCCTTTTTCTTTGTTTTAATAAGATATTATTCTAAAGAAATTTCTTTTTTTGTGCAGCTGGCCTCGGCAACAATTTTAGAGGAGGATATTCGCCGAACAATCGTGGTTATGGAAACAGCCAATTGGGAGGAAACAACTATAATAGTTTTTAAAGAGTTTTTGAAGAAAAGTTAAATTTTTAAAAACACTCTTGATATAAAAGTATTGAAAAAACTCACGAAAGCAAATGTCTGCGATTAAACTTGTAATTGAACTCACATTATTAACTCTTTTCTTTATTGACTGCGCATTGAAAGATAAATTTAAGACAGATCTGTAGTTATTATAGACTTTTCTAGAGACGACAGTAATGTCAAATGATAAATAATGCGTATGTATAATTATAGCTTACAGACATTCAATGATCAAAAGTACCATGTAAGTACTTTTATATTTAATTGAAAATTTCAGTGTCAGAATATATTATCATCTTGAGAGAATCATTTGTCCAAATTTGTAAAATATACTACAAATCAAAGCATTAGACTTGAGGGATTTTACGTATAGAGAGGTATTGACCTCCTTTTTTTTACATAAATTTAAGTATCACTCATTGTAGCTTTTAAAAAGTATTTTATTTAGTTTCATAAAATCAGTCATCAGGTTGGATTTTTATAGCAACGCATTTGCTAACTATAATATTTGCCATAATTTAAAGAAACATTTGAATGTGTTATAATGTAAAATTGCTTTTTTATATCGTCGTATAAATCATCGTTCTTCAATTTAAAACTATTGTTATTTACACCAGAAGTGTGATTGTATTCCTAGAAACTTATATTTTGTACGCAAGAAAAAAGGATTTCACCGTAAATTAGTTTATAGAATTGATGCAATTTTTCGAATAATGAAAATCAACACCGAGAAAAGTAAGCACTTGTAAATGTAAATTATACTTGACTCGATGATAATAAAACGTGTGAAACATGAAAAAGCACGTGGTTTCTTGTGTGCTTGAGAAATTCTTTTTTAATTTAGTTATTATTATTTTCACAAGCTTTAATTAATCTTATCTAACTTCTTTATTTTCTGATTTATCTTATCAGTCTTAGAGATTTAGAATTTTATTGTACTTGCCGACTAATTATTTTTTTCTACTTTCAATTATAGTGGTTTGCTTTCATTCTAGTAAATAAGAAAATTAGTGGGTTTTTCGTTGAACATGAGACGCTTTTATGAATGATTGTGACTTGGATTGAATTTTCGTAATGGCGGAAGGAAATACGAATTTTCATGATTGTTTTATCAAAGCAGCATTAATTTAGGTAATTTTGTCTTGAAATGATATTTTATTTTTTCAATTTTTTAAAACTAGGTGTTTTAACTTTTTATAGAACTTTTTATATAACTTTTTATAGAAGTATTAACACCATTGTAGATGCTAAATATAAAAAAAATATAATAATTATATACAGGCTGATTCAAAATTTTGTTGAAAAAATATTCAACAATTTGAATGCTACTAGCATGGGTAATGCAGCAGAATGCCAAAGTAATTTTTAATTTTTTTTAAATAATCATAAAAATGTTGAGTCCTGTACAGGGATCACAGTTCGTATCTTTTTTTTTAACTAATCTCCTTTTCTTCCCCTTATTATCCCTTTTTTTGTAGAGAATTCCTAAAAACATCTAAAATCAAGTATTTTTTCCCCTGATTTTCAATAAGTTTTTAAAATAAATTTTCAACCATAATACTTCACACTACTTCAAAATACTTCAAATATTTAAAAATACTTCAAAATATTTAAAAATACTTAAAACTACTTTAAAATACTTAAGACTACTTCAAACTACTTCAAATTATTTCAAAAAAATATAATAAAATATTTCCAAATACTTCCGAATAGTTTAAAATATTTAACTTAAAAAGATTTAGAAACACTTCAAAATACTTTAAAAAAACTTAAAAATATTTAAATATACTTAAAATGGCTAAAAATGCTTCAAAATATTTAAAAATTCTCCAAAATAATGCCAAATTTTTAAAAATATCAGCATTCTTATAAGTGTTAAATAATTCATAAAAAAATATTAAAATATTTTAAAGATATATTTAAAAAATAAGAAAGTATTTTAAAATACTTGAAAATATCTAAAAATACTTAAAACTGTTTTAAACTATTTTAAAATACTTCAGTTTACTTAAAACTATACTTTCAAATATTCAAAAATATTTAAAACTACTTTAAAATACTTAAAAATATTTAAAATTACTTCAAAATACTTAAAATGGTTTTAATATTTAAAATAATGACCATGGGCGTACCTACGTTTTGGGCAGGGAGGGATAGCTGCCTCCCCCCCCCCCCTAGAAATCGGAAATTTAATATAAATTTTACCCCCACCACTATCCTTCCTGTAACAAATTTAATCTGGATTGCCTCTCCCTAGATCAAATCCTGGGTACGCCCTTGATAATGACCTTGGGTAATTTAAGTTTTTTAGAAAATTACTTTTGCAATTAACCCTTAATTAAAAAACTTTCATTTTTTCAAAAGTAATTCAAATTCTTACAAAATATTGAAAAATTCATTTTTTTAACAAACACACACACACAATATAATGGAAATTTTTTCAATTTTTTTCATGGAGATCATGGAAAACTCATTGAATGAAAGGAAATCAATTTTGTATTTTTGAATTAATAGCAAGAGATTAACTAACGTTTTCAAAATTATTGAATATGTATTACTATATTTTTCTTTTTTTTTCTTCATTCCAAAATCCCCTTTTGCACCCAAAATTAAACGAAAAAACGGCAGTGATCTCTGCCTGTAGCATCTGAATCTTGAATTCAGAGGTAAATACAAGAAAAAGAAAAAATACGATTCTTTTAAATTTTTGTCTAGTTTTTAAAAATCCAAATTTAAAAAATAATTTTGAGTCATCCTCTATATTAAATTTGTTTTAGTAAAATTTCACTTTTATTGAAGCCCAGTGAAAAGGGGTCGTCCATAAACTACGTGGCTCGTCAAGGGGGAGGGGGGGTCAAGACATTTGCTACGCTAAGAGGAAAAAATGGCGCTAATGTATGGAACAGTGTGCTACATGGGGGGAGGGGGGGGTAGTTTTTGGACGACCCCAAAAGTGTAACAAATTTTTTTTAAATAAATGACATTGCTGTAAAATAATTTATTGGTACAAAAAAAAAAATTAATGTATTAAAAATTTTAATTTCATAAAATTCTAAAACAATGATATTTTGAAATGGTTTCAAATTATAAAATATTTTAGTTATTGTATTATTTCAAATGTTCTACAATGTCGAAGAATATTGTGAAAGATTAAAAGTTTTAAAATATTTTTAATGTCAGATTTAGAAGTAGTTTTGAAGCACTAATTACTGCTTTGATTAGATTAATGATATATTTGTTTAGATCATTCTAGGTTTATTTGTATCGCGCTTCGAAGAAAGGGACCTTAGAAGCAAAAAATTATGGGTTATGTTTAATGATAATTTCGACTTGATTAAACATTCAGGGTTTCTACAACTCTGGAAAAGATGGAAAACCTGGAATTCTCTTGGAATTTTATTATTCCTCATGGAATCATGGAAACTTTGTGATATTTTCATCTATTACTATGTGGACATTTTTTTAATTAAATTTTTTTACTTTGTCTTGTTTATAATATTGAAATTTACTTAAAAATACTTCAGATTACTCCAAAATATTTAAAAATATACTTAAACAGTTTTTATAGTATTTAAAAATACTTAAAAAATACCTACTTCAGACAACTTCGAACAACTTCAAAATATTTAAAAATACTTCAAAATGGTTAAAAGTATTTACAAACATTAGTATTTTAAGGGACTGTTCATAAACTACGTAGCCCGTTTTTTTTGGAAATTTTGCCCTACCCCCCTCTCCCCATGTAGCACACTGTTCCATACATTAGAGACATTTTTTCCTCTTATCGTAGTTAACAGCTTGACCCCCACCTTCTTGACGAGCTACGTGGTTTATGAATGGCCCATAGTATTAAATAAAGTAAAAAAAAATTTAAAAATATTTTTTAAAATATTTTAAAAGTATTTATTTTATTTATTCTTTTTTTTATTTTTTTCATTTACTTCAGACTACTTCAAAAACTTTTTAAATATTTGAATACAATTCCAAGTTGTTAAAATGGTTTTAAAATTGAATATAATGACCTTGAGTAATTTAAATTCTATGGATAATTAGTTTCGCAATAAGCCTATAAAAGAACAAAAACTTCCATTATGTCAAAGGTAATTAATTATAAATAATTAAGATTATACTGAAAATAATTAAAAAGGAAGATTTAACAAACCTAAACCTGTTATCAAACAAAAACTACAATTTTTTCTTCGAAGGTTCCTTTCTTCGGAGCGCGTCAGATTTGAGTTTATTAAAACGAACCTCATTTGGAATCATTCCAGGGGGGCGACCCACCATTTGGGGAGTGTCTTAGATTTATATATGAGAGCAAGAGAGATAGCACTATAGTGTTATCTCTTTCTCTCATGTATGTCACTCCCCAACACACATCAGAAAATATTGGTTTTTACTCTCTTATTTGTTAAATGCTTTATTATTTTGTTCATTAAATCACTTAATTACTAGCTACCTGAGAATTTTTGTTGTGGATTAAACTATGATAATCTTTTTATTTATGTTTCGTATAATATATATTACCATTCATAATTTTGAATTCTCTGATAATTATTGTGTCCTATTTTCTAAAGTATATATGTACGCGTTTTATAGCAAATTTCCAGCCTGAATTTTATTTTAATTTTATGTTGATTTTTAACAAGATTTTTAATAAAATAAAAGTGCAATATAAATTTTTATGCTATCCTGATTAACATGACATTAATTACAAATTATAATCAGAAATAATAATATTTATTATCAATGTTTTATTATTATGTTATTATTATTCGCGCAATTAGAGCTCAAAATACATAAGAAAACAGTGACGAATCCAGAGAAGGTTCTTGAAGAGGTTATTTATGAGAGAGAAAGAGACAGCTCTATAATGCTATCTCTTTCTTTCTCATATTTAAATATGTGGCTTCAGAAAGGTGTCATATGACCCTCCGCTCCCTCAGAAAATGAAGTAGTTTCAAATCTACACCCAATTTTTCAATGACAAAATCTTCAAAGAAATACTTGTTTTTTTATAATCGTTACTTTTATTAAAACCACGGACTAAAATAACTAAACTTTAAGCAAGGACTGTTTTAGTGTCCTAAATAGTGGGGAGCTACTGTTAGTACTATGTATACTATAAGATGCGCGCAATTTTGAAAAAGTTTTTATTGGCTATAAGAAGGCAAAAAAATAGAGGAGAATAATAAAATAACCAAGAAGATTGAATAAGGCACAAAAATGAAAAAAAGTTTTGCACCGGATGCAAGAAACCAGTACTTACGGCACTGCGTTATTGCATATATGACTGTTTTTAACAAAGTATATAAGTGAAATAGAAAAAGTTAACTGGAAATTAATTGTTTTTCTGTTTAAAAGAATCTCTTATAAGCTCTTATCAATTATTTGTCAATGTATTGAATTTAAACTCGAATAACAAACTACTACTCCCACGATCACGATGTAAAACGAGATGAGATGGATGAGAATGAGAGGTGGCATTGTGGCAACTGCAGCAACAATAATGCCATATTAAACACGATTTTACCTGTTGAGCGCTGTCACACCACATAACCTGTTTTACTTACACACATATAAACACAAATCAAGTTGCAAGTGTTTTTTAAGTCCGCCTTTACAGTTATGTTGCAAAACTTTCTTGTAACTAAATCAAGATAGAAAAAAAGCTTCGAGAAGTGAATAAAATAGTGTTTTTCAGTGATTCTGTATAATTATTCGGAAAAGTAGAACATAACATGAATGTGAATTGTCGGAAGCGGCTGTATGTGTGTGATAATAACATATCATTTTAAATGTAAATGATAATTCCGGACTTCCAAAACGAATCATCATTTTAAGTATGCTATTATTATTTATAATTCATGTGTAAGATAACTGGTGCCAATAATAGATAATTTTTCTACTGTTGTTTTGAAGGACAAATGAAAACAATAAAGTGGAAAACAGATATTTTTCTATTTTTATCACATTTCATAGAATTGTAGCTTGACTTATATCGGCATTCGGTTCCTTCAAATTTGACAGTTTAATACTTTTCATTCCATTAAAGTTGCAGTGAATTTTTACGTTACTCAGTATTTGTTGAAACAATTATGGGAGCAAAGTTTTTACAATTTATTAATAACTTGATGAAACTCGATTAATGTAATTTTCGCAGTGATGAAAATTGATTAGTAGTATAAAAAGTACCGGTCTTAATTTATATACGATAATTGTTAATACGGAGTGTCTATTTAAAAGATAATAAATCTACTAAATAGACATTCCGTATTTTTTAAAAGATACTTTACTTTCATTTAATAATTATAGTATAGATATAATTATTTAATTTCAGTTATTATTTACTACAAAAATGAATAAAAGTAATGCAAATTCTAGTAAATATAATAATTATGTAAATAATTGTAATATTAAATGTCGTTATATATACTATAATATTTTCTGTTAACTTTTGAATAATAATGAAGAATAATAACAATTAGTTTAAAATGTATTTTTACAAGGTTTATTTTTCGAAAAATGAGCCTTGTAATAATCAATTTTAAATTGTAGATAGAACGAAATGTAAAATTATATCATCAAAATAATAATTAGTGTTACTATTATTATTGATTAATTGATTGGTTTACTATAATTATTAGGTATTATTATTATTATATTGTTATATTATTATTATTATATTATTATTATATTGTTATATTATATTATTACTATTATTATAACAGAATTAACTTAACTACTTTTAATTAATTTTTCAGATAACAGAAGCATTTGTTAAAAAAAAAACAATAAAAAAGATTAAAATGCCTGACAATGGAAATGCCGAGGAAGACGAGATCGAAAGAGAACAAATGTTGGATCAAAGGTGTTTTTAAACTCCAATTGTTTCTATTTAAAAATAAAATGGAACGCTGTAGATACTTAAAGCAGCTTTGTTAACTTAATTGAACCAATAAGAGTCTCATAAAAAATCAATCAATAAATTAAATTACATTGATTTCAATTATAGGAACACGGACTCGGGTCAATCTTCACAACAAACTCCAAAACAAGCAATAAAATATGTGCCAGGACGCAATTCAACTCGATATAACAACGCACTTCAAAATCTTATTCCTCTGCGTCCAAAAGTGAAGTAAGATCAAAATTGTAAAAATAGAATTTCTTTTTTCATATCAAGTTACTTAAAATAATAGAATATTAAAAATTTAAAATACAATTAATAAATACAATATAAATTAATTCTTTTTTTCAAATTTAAAGTTGAATTTTGTATTTTGTCAATTATGAACCTTTTATTTTATTGAATTATTTTTGTATATATTTTAATGAATGTGAAATAACTTTTTTTATTAAAATTTTATTAAATTTTAAAACAAAATCTAAAATTTGTTTCTTTATTCTCGTCAACGAAAAAGAAAACGTTGCAAACTTCAGCATTGAATCGGGTATTTACAAAAAGTTGAATAGAAACACGGCTAAAGAAAATATAAAAATTAAATAACAATTGCAAAATAAAGAAAATCCTCCCGCTAATGCAAAAGGAATTAATGAAACATTTAAAGACTTATACTATTAAAATTAATTAAAAAAAATCTATTTAGTTATAGAGATGAAGATATATTTTTCCCTTCCATATTTTTAATTGAGAATAATAAATATAGTTTAGTCTTATTTAAAAATTATTTAGTTATATTTGTGATTAGATAATTTATTTTGCTTTGCAAGATATTCTGAAATTTATGTTCTATTTATTTAAAGATTTATTAAAGTAAATTTATTCAACAGAATAAATATTCAAAAATTGTTTAATTTTGTCAAGAAATTGTGTCATAAATTAGGTTCTTATTTTCTGACTTTGAGCAATAATTTTTACTTTATTGAATAACATAATAAAATTTAATTTCGATTAATAAATAATGAAACGTAAGAATGAATTGTTTATTTTAAACTTTTATTATCGTTTTTCTTTATTCATATTCAACTTTTTTTTTCATATTTCAACTTGGGTAATAAAAATTCAACTACATATCATTCAACTTATGTTTAATATTTTACAATAATATTATATTAATAAAAATACTGTTAATTGGAAATATTTTTAGAGAAAAGGAAAAGCCACCTGAGGAGAATGTTGGTTTATTTTCGTTCCTCTACCTCTCATGGTTCACAAAATATCTCTGGAAGGCATATCGAAAAGGAATCGACAAATGTGATTTACCTAGTTCATCGATATATAATAATTGTTCTTATAATTGTCAAAGGTATGCGTATATAATTTAGATTTTTATGGAAATGTTGGGACAGCAAAACTAATTTTTAATTAATATAGATGGTACAACAATTATAAAACTAATTTTTAAAATATTTTTTTAAGAACACTTTGCCGAAATCTAACATCATTAATTAATATCTTTAAAAAATAACTATTTACCTTACTTCTTGATATTAACTTTAACATTAAAAAATTTGCTCTTAATCTATGCAAACTTTTATTTGATACGAAAAATTCGTACAATTTCAAAATAGACGGAAATATTTTCATTATACTTTACATAACATTTTCTATATTTTCTTTGATATGATTTATTATTCACTTTTTAAACAAAAATATTCAGATTTTTATAACATCCTACAAGTGCTTTCCTTTCTTAAAATATTTTGTTTTATTTCATTCCTTTTTACATTCGAAAAAAATTTATGTATTCGCTACTGTCATATCAATAATTTATATTTTTGGATTTTAAAAATAATCTTTTTGACGGAATGGATAATTGGTTCAAACTTAAGAAGTGTAGGAAATAAAATCTTGTTTTATTCTTACATGAAAAGAAATTCGAAATTTCATTATGTAATTTAGAATAAAAATGAGACCTAAATTTGAAGCAATAATTGTTTTTGAGTGAAAGATATTTTATTGCTCTCCATTTCATTTTATTTAGAATTTCTTTACTTCTTATAGGTAGTAAATAAAATGATATTTTTCACGAAAAACAATTCATTGAATTTTACGTAAATATATATTTTGTACTCATGGGTAAATCAGTTTCCAAAATGTATTTTATACAATAAACTATTTTTTGTGTATTTTCTATAATTTATAAGTTTGAACTTTGTCTTTAATTCCTTAAAAAGTGGACGTTTTTACAATTTTGACGGGCAGTGTATTTATTAATAATTTTGTAAAATTATTAATTTTAATTTTAATTTAAAGGCTGGAAATTCTTTGGAAAGAGGAATTGGGTAGAAGAGGTTCAGATGGAGCTTCGTTCACATTAGTCGTATGGAGATTCGCTCGAACGAGAATTCTCCTCTCATGCTTTTTATACGGTTGTTCCGTTATTTTTGGATTTTTAAGTCCTGCAAGTAATTTTTTATGAAACTGGAAAATATATTTAACAGAATTTTTTTAAAAATAATATTAAAATGTATATGATTTTAATTTCATTTCTAATTTTTTTTATATTTTTCTTTTTTAATTTTTTGTATTATCGCGATTATTATGATTACAGGACTCGGATTGTCTTCAAGGATTAGAAAAAATACAGGATTAAAAAATCGAAAAAGTTAAGATCATGACAAAACTCATTGAAAACATGAAAATTTTTTAAAACTTTTGGATTTGAGTAGTAGAATGCATTGAAAAAACGTTATTTTCATTTATTTTAGAAGCCTTACAAAACTAATATCGACGTGGATTATAATAATATTAATTTTTTTTATGCAAACGAATTTCATGAAAACAAATAAATATACGGGTCAGAATTTTAGGAACACCTATTCTTTTGATAAATGAAAGACTGATAATTCGAATAGACAAAGATAAGAAAGTAATATTTCTTTTGGATTATAAAAAAGAAATGTATAGGAAGTCATTTTATTAATGTCCTGTTTAGTTATATTTAAAAAAAGAGTTTCAGTTTTTCATAAAAAATTAAAACAATTTCAAAAGATTTACACTTGTTTACAAGACATAGAGAAAATACTAGTGGAGAAAGGTAAATATAAAAAGCCATGAAAAGAAAATGCTTTATGAAATATTTTGAAATAGTTCAACCGTAGCTGTTTTTATTTTATTTTTTTATTTTATTATTTTTATCTTTCGACCTTTTACATTCAAAATTTTATAAATAATAGATGATATTAAAGCTCTTTAATTCGCCTTTAAAACTGAAGAAAGAAATTGCAATTAATTAAAGACTCCCGAAGTTACAAGCCATTATATATACACCTGCCAAAAAAGGTTTCTTACCCTTGATTTCAGATTTTAAGAGTTTATTGCAAATTTTATACATACCGCTCGTTTTATATAACTAAGATTTACAAGAAATTTTTAGGTCTTGTCCTAATTTTTTACTGCAACACAGTGTTATTATTGCATTTTATTATAAAAAAGTTAAGAAAAGTAAAAGAAAAATAGTACACTCTGAGTCCTGTAATTGTATATCAAGAACTTTATAATTATCAAGAGATTTATAATATTAAGAGTCTTATAATTATTGAGTATAAACTTTCGTCTACAAGTATGCAAATGCTTAGTAACAACTTGATTAAAAAAGATATCATATTTTTTACAATATCTGTTCAATTAGAAAAATTTGAATAATTGTTCAAACAATTTTTCAAAGTTTAGTTATTTTTCTAAATTAAAAAATCGTGCGTTGCATATTTTCATAGACAGTAGTATTTTTATAATGTTTCCAAAAGAAGTTTCAACAAAATAGAAGATCTGCATTTTTAGTGAAAGTTTTGATTTCTGCAAAAGAAATGATAAAATTATTAAGAATAAATGATAAAATAAAAATATAATACAACATTTTATTCAAAGCTGAACAAGTAAATTTCTCAATTTCATTACTTTTGTTGTTGAAAAACTCATGATCTACTTACAATTTTATTTCGCGTGACCGTTTGCAAAATTTTATAATGTATTTTCACAGTGTCCTCTGAATGTGTCCTTTATGAAATTAACAGGGATCACAGTTTGTTCCCTTTTTTACCTAATCCTCTCTTTTCCCCCTTTTCCCCTAATTTTCAATAAAAAATTTTTTAATAATTTTTTAACAATAATACTTCAGACTACTTCAAAATACTCCAAATACTTAAAAATCTCCAAATATTTAAAAATACTTCAAAATATTTAAAAATACTTAAAGCTACTGTCGACCGGGGCTATATTACCCACCCAGGGGCTATTGTTCCCACGGCTACTTTTTAATAAATAAAATTTTTATATTAAAGTGATGGAAGTTCTCGCTTG
>WNHD01007914.1:0-15547 GCA_011057455.1 Ganaspis sp. Gsp50
ATAATAATAATAATAATAATAATAATAATAATAATAATAATAATAATAATAATAATAATAATAATAATAATAATAGTAATAATAATAATAATAATAATATTTTATTAAAATGTATAATGTTTTTTAAAGCTTGTAATTGTTTTGATTATCGAAATTGTTGATTGAAATTATAACGATTGACATTGTTATGATTGAAATTTAATTATTGAAATTGCAATGATTGAAATAATAATTATTAAAATTGCAATGATTGAGATTACAATTATTGAAATTACAATTATAGAAATTACAATGATTGAAATTACAATGATTGAAATTACAATGATTGAAATTATACAAACGAATGAAATGGAATTAACAAAACGAGTTTTTTAAATTGAAAGAATGCAGTATTTTTAATAAAACTAATCCTGTTTTGTTAATTAAAGGAAGGCAATTAATAATTCGTGAAGTTTAATCGAGTCAAATGAAAAGTTTTCGCCTGAAAAATGATTTGAATTTATAATTGAAAAACTGGGACGCAAGTCTTTCATGCGTGAAGAAGGTAAAATGAAAGTAGTTAGTTGTAAGAAAAAGTGAATTAATAGCGATTGTGGTTTCGTTTACTCTCTGTAAATTAACTTATGTCTTTTAATTTATGTTTCAGATCCCCACATAAAAGTCGCTGGACGACTTGATGATGTACGAGTCGCCAAAGAAAAAATCATGCAAATCTTGGACACCCGGGTTAGTCTTCTTCAATTCAAGAACTCAAAATGCGGATCAAAATTTATTTTTCATAATTGACTATTGTTAATTTTCGTACTGCTCGTTGCTTATTTTCTATTCATTGCGTATTTCATATTCTTTCATATTTCATATTCATTCTTATTTCATATTCATTCATTTTTCATATTCATATTTCATATTCATTCATTTTTTATATTTTTTATATTCATTCATATTCATATTTTATATTCACTCATTTTTTATATTCATTCATATTCTTTCATTTTTCATTTTCATATTTCATATTCATTCATTTTTTATATTCATTCATATTTTCATATTGTGTATATGAAAGACTCATTTTGAGATTTTTTATTGCCGAGTATTAAATTTAGATTCATAATTACAAATTGATGATTGTAGATCGATAATTGTAGATTGATAATTTTCAATCTCGAATTGATAATCTTGGATCAATAATCTTGAATCGAAAATTCATGATCTATAATTCTCGATAGATAATTTTGCGTGTACAATTTTTGATTAATAGTTTCTGACTCACAATTATCAATTAATAGTTTCCGATTTATAATTCTTGATTCATAATTATCGATTGATAGTTTTCGATCTTCAATTCTCGATAGTTAATGTCAGCTTCGTAATTATTGATCATTATTATCATTATTATTATCATTATGTGATCATTATTATTATATGGTCATTATTATTATTATATGATCATTATTATTATTATATGGTCATTATTATTATATGATCATTATTATTATTATATGATCATTATTATTATCATTATAAGATCATTATTATTATCATTATAAGATTATTATTATTATATGATGATTATTATTATCTATTACGATTATTAATTACCGACAATTGTGACAATGCTACGATTATTAATCGAGACCTAATTACAAGCATTTCGTTTCTAGAAAATTTTGATAAACATGTACATGAAACATTTTATGTACATTTCAAGTAAACGATTTGAAATGTATTCTTTCTATTTTTAGAATGGGAATATTCGCGATTTAAGTTTCCTCTAAATCACTAAATTTATTTCACTTCAAAGGTCAGCTGAATTAAATTTTAAGACCAAGAATCGTGAAAACTGTTACATAAAGATTTGACTGTATAAAATCCAGGGTATTTCAATATTATTCAGTCGATTCAGCTGAAAATGTTCGAGTCCGTTAATGTCAACAAAATAATCGTAATCCAGAGTAAAATTATTATCATGGAACTGTTGGAGTCCAGCGTCAAAAGATATCAAAAGCCAGACGGTCAGACAATCGACAATAATCTCGAAAACAAATTTTATTTCAAGCACATCAATCAAATTCAACAATTCAAACAAAATTGCAGCAAAGTCAGCCATTTAATTATTTCTTTCACTTGGAATTAACAAATTTGCACATTGAACTTGTTATCGAAATCGTTCAATTAAAATTCGACTTGTATGTGAAAAAATATGTATGTATTTTTAAAAAAATGAAAAATACGTATAAAAAATATGTGTACAAAATATGTATAAAAAAGAATGTATAAAAAATATGTATAAAAAATGTACATGTAAAAATATGTAAACACGTAAATTTTTGAGTTTTCGAAAAAATTGTGTCAATTTCGGAAAAGGCTTTTAAATTTTCAAAAGGTTGACTTTTTGGCTTTCGCAAAAGATTAAATTTGCAGCTTTCGCGAAGTACTTTTTCAAAAATTGGCAGTCAATTTTGTTTGATGAGAAATTGGTACGAAAATGAAAGAAGTTAAGTTCTTGTTTTGTGAATATTATGTCAGCTTGAGGTAAAAATAGCAAGTAGTGTCACAATGATAATACATAATGCAGAAGATAAACACGCACCTTATATTGGAACCGTGAAACTCGTTTTTGCGATAAAAGCCTCAAGTTTTTTTTTTTACGAGTCGCTTCTCAAAGACTCATTAAATAATACAGCTCCTATCATTATCTACGAATATTTTAATTTCACGTAAAGTTAAAAATAAGGTCGAGACTTTTATCCTCTGCCTCTCATAATGCACAAGTATTACGTCTTTTATTTGATCATAAATCTTTAGTGATAAGAAGTACGAAAATAGAACACTAGGCAAAAATACTACTGGAGAAAGAAAATCGTGACTAGAAAAATCTTTTCATCATCATAATTGTCGATTATCGGTTTCAATCCAAAACAATAACATTCTTTAATTGCTACTTGTTTTATTTGGCTTTTTTTGTTAATCAAAAATTTTAAAAATTGTTACGATCGTTTGACCATAATTTTAACTTTGCTTATGTAATTTGCTGAGAATTTTAATTTCTCATACTGTTAATTTTATATAATTTCAATTGATAATGTTAATTGCTTATAATGTTAATTTCTCATAATTTTAATTGCTCGTGTTAATTGCTTATAATGTTAATTTCTCATAATTTTAATTGCTCATGCTAACTGCTCATAATGTTAATTGCTCATGTAATTGCTCATAATTATTAATTTTGACAAATTTGATTAATTTTAAAGATCCAAAAAGAGTTCTCTTCATTTTTTTACCCCCCAAAATATTTCTAGATAAAAAAAAAACTAAAAATCAATTATTGTTTTATTTGTTTCGATTTTCGTAACATTTGTTACGTTTGTATATGTTTTCGATTTTAAAACATCCTTCTGAAAGAAAATCGAATCTTTAAAAATCAGTTATTGTTTTGTAACTATTTTCCTTTCGATTGTCGCACTTTTAAAAAATTTGCATTTTCTGAGTCGAGCTTTTAAAAAATCTTTATTTTCTGAGTCTCGTTTTTGAGAAATTTTTTTTCTGAGTCGTGTTTTTGAGAAATTTTTATTTTCTCAATCGTGTTTTTGAGCATTTTTTATTTTCCCAGTCGTCTTTTGGAGAAATTTTTATTTTCCGAATAGAACTTTTGAAAAAGAATTTATTTTATGAAAAAAAGTGACAAAAGGAATAAAGATTGTTTGTTATTTTTAGCAAAACAACAGAGTAACAATGAAATTGGATGTCAGTTACACGGACCATTCGCATATTATTGGAAAGGGTGGATTGACGATAAAACGAGTGATGGAGGAAACAGGTTGCCACATTCATTTTCCGGACAGCAACCGCAGTAATCACCAGGAGAAGAGCAATCAAGTCTCCATTGCAGGCGAAATGGATGGCGTCGAGCGGGCTCGTGCTCGAGTTAGGGTAAAAATAAAAATTCTCTTTCTTAAATTCGTACAATTTTCCACTTTCTACAATCAAAACTTTTCATTTTTTACAATCTTCTGCTTCGTTTTTTTGTAATTTTATCAATTGTTATAATTGTAATTGTAATCGTAATTGTAATTTTTGTAATTTCTTTTAATCAATATTAATTAATTTATTATTATTATCACAATTATCAATTTCAATATAATTACAATGCAATTATAATACAATTTAAATTACAATGCAATTATAATACAATTTAAATTACAGTACAATTATAATACAACTTAAATTACAGTACAATTATAATACAATTTAAATTACAGTACAATTATAATATAATTTAAATATTCCTATTACAATTATTATCGAATTTTGATCAACAATAGCGTATTTTATAAGTGAGATAGCGCAAAAGCGTATTTTGTTTTTTGAAAGATTAAGGATTCCCTTTGTTTGACAATTATCAAAGTTTTAATTTTGATTTTTAATTTTAATAAACAATAGCTTATTTTGTTGTTTGAAAGATTAAGGATCCCCTTTCTTTGACAATTATCAAAGTTTTAATTTTGATTTTTAATTTTAATAAACAATAGCTTATTTTGCTGTTTGAAAGATTGAGGATTCCCTTTGTTTGACAATTACCAAAGTTTTAATTTTGATTTTAAGTTTTTTAATTTTAATAAACAATGGCTAATTTTATTCTTTGAAAGATTCCCTAGGGTTCTCTTTGCTTGACAATTATCGAAGTTTTTATGCGATGAATTAATTTTTCAACTAAAAAATAGGTCACGAAAGGAGCTGGCAGTACTTTTAAAAATACCCGATTAATTCAAGAATATGTTTTAAAATAATTTTTCTCATCTCTGACGCGAGTGGAATATTTTGGTGTCCGCATTTTTTCTGCTACTTTTTTTTTAGACTCGGTACATCGCTTTCTTCTCGCTCGTGAAATAGGCAACGATAATCATTCGATAATAAAGCATTTTCTGGACTCGGGCCAAATCTTTCCATCTCGTGTTCAATTTTGTATTCCAGTTTTTACAACAATCTTAACAAACAAGGATTATTTTTCAGAATTCTACTTTCTGAGTAAAAATGTACAATACGTTTTTTTTTAACTTTCGAGAGTGTTTTTAAACCTTCGAGAGTGTTTTTAAACCTTCGATGGTATTTTTAAATCTTCAAAGGTGTTTTTAAAAAGGGTTTCTACAACTCTGGAAAACATGGAAAACCTGCAATTTTCATGGAATTTCATTATTCTTCATGGAATCATGGAAATCTCATGGAATTTTGATTTATATCGTGGAAATTTATTTTTTTATTTAATTTCTTTACTTTATGATGTTTATTAAGTTTTACCAAAATTTTATACTTTTTTTGCAACAGGTAATTTCGGAATACTTCAAAATATTTAAGAATGCTTAAAATTTCTTTACAATATTTCAAAATACTTAAAACTGCTTTAAAACACTTTAGGCTACTTCGGAGCATACAAAAATTCTTCAAAATACTTAAAATTACTTTAAAATTTTTCCAAATACTTCTCAATACTTCGGAACATTTTTCAAAACATCTAATTATTTAAAAACACTTAAAAATACTTCAAAATAGTGAAATATGCTTAATTAGAATTACTATAAAATACTTCAAAATCCTTTATATTACTTAAAAATACTTTAAAAGGCTTTAGAATATTTTTAAATATTTAAGTATTTTAAGTATTACATAAAGAATAAACAGATTTATAAGTTTTAATTTTTTAAAAATATTTTAAGAGTATTATAATACTTCAGATGACTTCAAAGTACTTCAAATAATTTAAAAATGCTTGAAATGACTTTGAAATATTTAAAAATACTTAAAACCACTTTAAAATACTTAAAACTACTTAACAATACTTCAAAATATTTAAAAATACTTCAAAATACTTCAAAATACTTCAAAATACTTCAAAATACTTAAAATTACATAAAAATATTTCCAAATACTTCCAAATACTTCAAAACATTTAAAAACATTCAAAAATTCTTTAAAATGTTTAAAAATACTAAAAACTACTTAAAAATATTTCGAAATACTTCCAAATACTTCAAAATATTTAAAAAAATTTTTAAATTCTTCAGAATATTTAAAATAGTTAAAATTACTCTTTTAAAGGATGTCGCTTGATCACCTAATTCTTAATACTTAAAATTACTTTAAACTATTTTCAAATACTTCCCAATACATCAAAATATTTAAAAATTCTTCAAATTCTTCAAAATATTAATAATACTTAAAATTACTTCAAACTGTTTCTAAATACTTTCCAATACCGCAAAATATTTCAAAGAAGGTACCTTCAAAATATTTTAAAGTATTAAATAAATTATAAACAAATTTTAAAATATTAGTTTTTAAACATTTGAAATATTGTAAAAGTATTATAATACTCCAGACTACTTCAGAATGTTTCAAAACTCTTCAAAATATTTTTAAAAAACTAAATAATTTTAAAATATTTCCAAATATTTCCAAATATTTCCAAATATTTCTCAATGCTTCTAAATATTTAAAAATACTTCAAAATATTTAAGAACACTTAAAAATACTTCAAAGTATTAAAAGACACTTCAAAATTGTCCAAAGTATTTAAAAATATTAGTATTTTAAGTATTGATTTATTTATTCAAATAACGTCCTGCTTATTAAATAAAGTATAAAATAATTTAAAAATATTCGTTTGTTTAAATATATTAAAAGTATTGTAATACTTAAAAATACTGGAAAATATTTAAAAATACTGGAAAATATTTAAAAATATTTGAAAATATTTAAAAATACTTGAAAATATTTTAAAATACTGGAAAATATTTAAAAATACTTGAAAATATTTTAAAATACTTGAAAATATTTTAAAATACTGGAAAATATTTTAAAATGCTGGAAAATATTTAAAAATACTTGAAAATATAAAAAATACCTACTTGAAAATATTTAAAAAAACTTGAAAATATTTAAAAATACTTGAAAATATTTAAAAATACTTAAGAATATTTCAAAATACTTGAAAATATTTGAAAATACTTAAAAATATTTCAAAGTACTTGAAAATATTTGAAAATACTTTAAAATATTTAAAAACACTTCAAAATAATTAAAATGGTTTCAAATTTAGAAATAATCTTCTTGAGTAATTTAAATTCTATAGAAAACTATTTTGGCAACAAGCCAGAGTATTAAAAAACTTGCACAATTTCAGAAGTAATTTAAATTCTTACAAAAAATATATAATAAATAATTAAAAATTAAATAAATATTAAAAAATATAAATATCATTAAAAATATCAATTTTCTCTATTTTTCTCATGGAAATCATTTAAAATTCATGGAATTTTACGAAGAAAAATTTGTAGAACTATTAAATCTTCGAGGCCATTTTTAAAAACTGAAAATTGAAATTAAAAACAAAAATTGCTGAAAAAAATTTATAGAACCTCTATTAAATCTTCGAGGGTATTTTTAAAAACTGAAAATTGGAATTAAAGACAAAAATTGCTGGAAAAAAATTTGTAGAACCCCTATTAAATCTTTGAGGGCATTTTTAAAAACTAAAAATTGGAATTAAAAACAAAAATTGCTAAAACTGTAAAATCACAAAGTGCAAGTTCTTAAAATTCATGATTTGTTTCTTGTTTCAGAATTTGACTCCTCTGATATTCTCTTTCGAGTTGCCGATAATGGGTGCATCGCAAGTGATGCCAGACTCGACGTCGCCTTATGTGGTGAAGATTCAGGAACAGTACAATGTTCAAGTCATGTTTCGCACACGACCAAAGTTACACGCTACTTTAGTAGTTGTGAAGGGATGTGAATGGGAGGTTTCTCAAGTGAAGGAGGCCACCGTTCTGCTGATTCACTACATGTGCGAAAACTTAGCTGTACGTAATGACTTCATCCTCTCTTTTCATGTCCTTTTTCGTCCCACAAAAAAAAACCCACCTTCGTTTTTCCTCCTTATTCGCCTCACACCAATTTACCTAATTTCTTTTCTATCCACAACTTTTGAAACATCGACACGACTTTTCAATCCGAATTTAAACAATCACATAAATATTAACCAGAATGTTAACCATAATTAATTACCAAAATTTAATGAGGCGATAAACTCATAAAAATGAGACGATTCGTTCATTATTTCCATTATCGTTTTATTATCAAAATTTTAATTATTTGTAATTATTAAAATTTGGATTGTTAACATTTAATTATTTCAATTGTCAAAATCACATAAATATTAACCATAATATTATAAATAATTACCAAAGTTTAATGAGATGATAAACTCATGAAAATGAGACGATTTGTTCATTATTTCAATTATCGTTTTATTGTAATTATTAAAATTTAGATTGTCAAAATTTAATTATTTCAATTGTAAAAATTTAATTATTTCGATTGTCAAAGTTTAATTATTTCGATTGTCAATATTTAATTATTTCGATTGTTAAAGTTTAATTATTTCGATTTGTCAATATTTAATTATTTCGATTGTTAAAGTTTAATTATTTCGATTTGCAAAGTTTAATTATCTGTTAAAATTTACCAAATTGCTTAATCGTTTTGAATATAAATTCTTCAAATTGATATTTTTTTTTATTGATTTTTTGATATTGATATTGTCTTTGTTTCTTTCTCTTCTGTGGTTTGTGTCATTTTCTAATTATTTGGTGCGCATTTCAGAGTCAAATTCAGGTACAAATGTCGATGGAGATTTCTCCGCAGCATCACAGCATTGTGCTAGGAAAGCAGAGCAGTAACTTGAAAATGATTATGCAGCGTACAGCTACGCAAATTATGTTTCCTGATGCTGGTGACCCGAATATTCCAAGTCTGAAGAAAAGCAATGTTACGATTACTGGTTCCATTCATAATGTTTATCTAGCTCGACAACAATTAATGGTGGGTAGTTTAATTGAAAACAAATCAAATTATTTTATTTTATTTTAAGATTTATTTAATTTACTTCATTATCTACAAATAAAAACGGGCGCCCATAAAAACAAATGTAGTTTCTGTCCTGGCGAGACTTTCTTTTCAAAACAGTCACGAGCATTATTTTTAGATCTTGAAAAATCCCCTTAGATAAAAACGTTGTTTTGATGAAATTCAGAGGAAAAAATTCCAGATTTCTTTCCATTCAGACACGAGGTATTTTTGCCTATTTGAGTACACAAAAACTAGAATCTCTTGTCTCTGAATTAGAATTTTAAGCCTTGAATCTCATTTTTATGAATATTGCGTCATCGGGGAATATTCGGAGATTTAGAATTTGTTTTTTTTTATTTGCGACAAAATTTCATTTTTTTTTATTTTTAATTATAATTTAATTTTTATTTTTTTTAATTGTTTTTAATTTTTAATTTTTGTTAATTTTTCATTTTTTTAAATTTAAATTTTTTTTTAAATTCCTTCTTTTAAAAGAAGAAAAATGTTAAAAAAATTTGTGAAAGTTTCAATGAGGGAGAAGATGATGAAAGGGAAAATACAATAATGATTTACAAAATTAGATAAAAATTCATTAAAATGATTTAGAAAAATAAAATTGTAATTAGTAAGTTGTAATTAATGATTTGTGACTCGAGTCATAAGTTTAATTATTAGTTAAGTTTAAGTATTAAGTTACTATTAAGTAACTATTAAGTAACTATTAAGTAACTATTAAGTAACTATTAAGTTTAACTATTAAGTTTAACTATTAACTATTAGTTAAGTTGTTAGACTATTAAAAAATAATTTCAACAATAATTTCAGTACTTTCGCATAGAAGTACAAAGGCATGTTAGTTTATAAATACATAGACGAAGGTTAATACAAAAACTATCACGATTTTGATAACAATGTCGTACGTGCGTAACTTTATCGCACAATGCATCATTTTTCGCAACATTGTAAATTTATAATGGAAATTATTTGTACTCTTTCAAATCTTATCTTTATGACTTTTGTCTACATCGCTTGCTAATAATTTACTAGAAGTCTGATATTAAATTGAATTTTCACTTTCTTTTTTAAACAAGAAAATTTGTGAATGTCGTAATCAAAAATAGTTTTTAGAAAAGAAAGAAAGCGAAAAAGTAAAGAGAATAAAGTAAAGCGAAGAAAGAAAGCGAAAAACGCCTGGAAAAAAATAAAACCACAAAAATATTAATTTACAACTCAAATTCCTGAAAAATAAATTTTTATAAAATTTTGATAAAATTTCTATAAAATTTCGATAAAATTTCCAAAATCCAAAAGTAATCAATCTGTAAATTTTTTAGAAACTTATATTGTTCTAATTTACTTTTCTTTTATAATTAATTAATTTAATAAAAAGTAATTTATATAATAAAAAAAATAGTAACATTTATAGTAATATTAATTAATAATAAAAATGATAGTAATAATAATAGTAATAATAATAGTAATAATAATAGTAATAATAATAGTAACAATAATAGTAACAGCACCAAATTATTTGACTAATTCGAATAATTTCGAAAATAAAGTAGAAATAATTTTACAGGAAATTGAGAACAATTTTTTAAAACAATGTAAATAGTTGTAAATAGTATGAAAATAATGGTTTCTAGTGGATTTAGATAAGATTGTTTATGCAAATAGGAAAAGAAACTTAATACTAATGGTTGAGAAGGTTAAGGGCAGCAAATACGCATTTCCGGAGACATGATTGCAAACCTGTTTGTTTAAAAATAGCGCCAAGTCATTTATTTCTTGACCTCTTCTAGTCAGTCGGAGATATTCTTAATACAAGGTCATTTTCTGCTCATCCAATACACTCAACTACAGCTGTTTAGCAGATCGTATTTGTCTTTGTAACACCTTGACGATATCTTAAATCATTTAAACCAAATCATCACAGAATTATGATTATTTTCATTTCAACTGCAACTTGCTTCTTTATTTTACTACTCCATGATTCATTTCGCTTTTCAAATGACGTAAAAACAGAAGTAAATTATTTTCAAATTATACATTATTTTTACGAGAAAGAAATTTGAAAGAAATTCTTTTTTTACAAGAAAGAAATTTAAAGGAAATAAACAGCTTTTTTTATAAGAGAGAAATTTAATAGAAATAAAATACTTTTTTACAAGAGAGAAATTTAAAAGAAATAAAATACTTTTTTACAAGAGAGAAATTTACAAAAAAATATACTACTCTTTTACAAGAGAGAAATTTAAAAAAAAATATACTACTCTTTTACAAGAGAGAAATTTTAAAAAAATACACTACTTTTTTACAAGAGAGAAATTTAAAAAAAAATATACTACTTTTTTTACAAGAGAGAAATTTAAAAGAAACAAATTGCTTTTTGTTGAAAATTCGTTTTTTGCACATAAAAAGGAAACAAGTTGCAACAATTTGGAACAAGTTGGGACAATTTGGAACAATTTGGAACAAGCTGGAATAATTTGTAACAAGTTGGAATATTTCTGAACAAGTTAAACAAGTTTTGAATGCTTTTTGAACAAGTAAATTTAAAAAAGAAGAACTGTTTATTCAGGATGAGAACGATTTTGTTTCATCAGCAGATTTTGTTTATTGTTATGTGAATTACAATACATTATTATTATTATTATTATTAGTATTATTATTATTATTATTATTATTAGTATTATTATTATTATTAGTATTATTATTATTATTATTATTATTATTATTGTTATTATTATTAAATTATTATTCTTTAAAGTATGATATGAGTTACTATTTGTTATATGAATTTTACTAAAGTGACTTTTTTTACAGGGTTCATTGCCTTTGGTATTGATGTTCGACCTGCCGGAGGATTCTGTTTCGTCTGTGGATTCTGAGAATATTGCTAATTTAATGCAGTCTCTGGACGTGTTTATAAATGTTCGGCATAAGCCTAAACAGAGCACACTTTCTGTAATCATCAAGGGAATCGAAAGAAACGCTAGCAACATTTATGAAGCTAGGAAGCAACTCCTTGCACTCGAGGAACCAAGAATTCATGCTGAAATTCCAACAACTTATCACATTCCAAATGCTAACAGCGTCTTTCAGGGAAATAATAATAACAACAGCCCTCCGGGTCAGTATTTTTACAGCGCACGTTACCTCATTCAATTTTTTTTTCCTTTCGTATTTATTTGTTTATACCTAAATAATTTTGTCAGCCATCCACATTCGTTTTATCTGTTTTGTGTTTTATAATTTAGTTTTTTTGGTTTTATTTTGCTATTCTTTCTATTTGTGTTTTATAACTTTGGTATTTTATTCTATTACTTTGTAATTTAATTTATAACTTTGTTATTTTATTACTTTGTATTTTATTACTTTGTATTTTATTTTATAACTTTGTTGTTTTATCATTTGGTATTTTTTTTTATAACGCTGGCATTTTATCGCTTTGTATTTTATTTTATAACTTTGTTATTTTATCATTTGATATTTTATAACGCTGGTATTGTATCGCTTTGTATTTTATAACTCTGTTATTTTATTACTTTGTATTTTGTAACGATGGTATTTTATCGCTTTGTATTTTATTTTATAACTTTGTTATTTTATCTTTTTGTATTTTATAATGCTGGTATTTTATCGCTTTGTATTTTATTTTATAACATTGTTATTTTATCATTTTGTATTTTATAACGCTGGTAGTTTATCACTTTGTATTTTATTTTATAACATTGTTATTTTATCATTTTGTATTTTATAACGTTGGTATTTTATTTTATAACTTTGTTATTTATTTTATTTCAATACATAGACGGGCTTAAAAAATAAGAGTTATTTTATCAATTTGTATTTTATAACGTTGGTATTTTATCACTTTGAATTTTATTTTATCACTTTGAATTTTATTTTATAACTTTGTTAATTTATTCTATTTCTTTGTAATTTATTTTGTAACTTTGTTCTTTTATTCTATTACTTTGAATTTTATTTTATAATTTTGTTACTTATTTTAGAATTTTGTATTTTTTTTAATAACTTTGTTACTTTATTCTATTCCCTTGTATTTTATTTTGTAACTTTGTTTTTTTTTCTATCACTTTGTATTCTATTTTACAACTTTGTTACTTATTTTATAACATTGTATTTTATTTTATAACATTGTATTTTATTTTATAACTTTATATTTTAGTTTGCAACTCAGTAACTTATTTTACCACTTTGTATCTTATTTTATAACTTCGTTATTTTATCACTTTATATTTAATTTCATTACTCTATTTAATTAATTTTCCACTAAGCATTTACTATTCAGAGATCTGAGTCAAAAAGATAAAATACAATCAATGAAATAATTACAATTTCTAAAAATTAAATTATTAAATAAATAAACGGGCAAAAGTGCGCCCGTTTAAATGCTTAAATTATTATTATTACGATTATTATTATTATTATTATTATTATATATTAATTATTAAATTATTTTCAATTTCCAGGACTTCACAACGTATTGGGAACGGGATCGGACAATTTTTCGAACGTTTTAACAGTAAATACGCAAAATCCACCGTATTGTGTGTCTCCGATGATGCATTCTCCGAGTCCTTTGAGTCTCTCTCCACACTGGGGTCTTCCAACAATTCCGTCGATGTTTTCTCCACTTCCGATGCATAATCCCTACATGGTCTCGCATCTGAATCATCTGCTCACAACGCAGCAAATGATGGCCAGTAACATGATGTCTCATTCTCACGGAATGTCCGGGCAAAATTTGTCATCTCTCAATCAAATTCACCCCAACATGCCCGGCGTTTTCTCCGGCATTAACAATTTAGGTCTGAATGCCAATTCTCTTTCGGATAATAAGGGAAGCAGTGGTGAGTCTTCTTTTTCTTTTTTAAACGTTTCTCAATTTTTATTATTTACTTTTTGTTGTCATTTTAACTTCTTTTCGCTCTTGTTGACTTTTTTTTTCTTTGCTTTTTCTTTCTTTGCTTCTTAACTTATCAAAAATTGTTCTTCTTACTAATTGTTTTGTTATTTTTCAGCTTACTCTTCGTTGAGCAGCGTTTCCAGCTCTCTTTCTAGTCCTGCCATTAGTCCTCGAAACTCCTCTCCGGTTAATCCTGTGGAGTCCAATTCTTCTAATTTAGGTAATGAATTGAGTATTTTTACAATTTTCCCACAATTCTTCAATTTTTCAAACAATATGTATTTTCGTAGTTCAGTTCTAACTACAATATGTTTTTGTTCTTATGTTTTTGTTTAGTGAAGAGGGCAAATTAGAAAGACTTTATTTTATAAATATTTTTATAAATAAATTTTTTTATAAATATTGATTACTTTTTCAGATTTGGCAGCTTTGTTATCAGATCTCAGTGGAGGCGATCGTAGAGCGCCTGGTTGTGAGAAAAAATCATTAGAAATGGTGCACCAGAATCTCACGCCTTTCGACTATGAGCAGAAAAAGTTGCTTGCAGTCAAGACTATGCAATCGAAACCAAATCCTACGGACTATCGAGTCCCGACGTCTGCTTGGTCTGGCTACGGATTCAGTCAAAGTTCTCCTTTAACTCCCGGAGGTGACCTAAACAAGGTAAGAATATTTCTTAAAGAAATAGAAAAAGAAAAAAAGAAGCTTAAAAAAAGCTTTAACAGTACTTCAAAATAATTTAAAAATTATTATTTAAATTCGACGTTATTTAAATTAACTAAAATTCACGAAAATCGAATCAAAATTGATTGTAATTCGCAGCCGAAATTTTAAGCCCGTTCACTGTTTCAATAATAAATAATAATAATAATAATAATAATAATAATAATAATAATAATAATAATAATAATAATAATAATAGTAATAATAAAATTGAAAAAGATAGGGGAAAATTTAAATTAGACAAATTAAAAATAGAAACCTGGGGGAATTTGTGAAAATATTTTTAATGTTTTTCTAAAAAAATTTCAGGAAACGCCGAGTCATCCTTCAGATTTATGGAAGGAACCAACAACTCCTGTTTTTAATACAGCAATGGACTTTGGAATTGCGTCAAACAACGAACGTGCAAATCCACTCGGTATGGCTTCAAATTTCATGGATCATACGCCTTCAGGACAAATGAAAAAGATCACCAATCAACAACACAGTGACTTACCGAGCCTCCTCGCCAGTATGGGTCTTGAAAAATACAATCGTAAGTTAGAAATTCGTAATAAAGAAAAAATCGTTGTAAAGAGAAAATCGTAGTAAAGACAAAATCGAAGTAAAGTAAAAAGAAGCGTAGTAAAATAAAAAACGTAGTAAAATAAAGAAGCGTAATAAAATATAAATTGTAGTAAAATAAAAAGAACGTAATAAAGTAAAAATTGTACTAAAGTAAAAATTGTAGTAAAATAAAAAAACGTAGTAAAGTAAAAATTGTATTAAAATAAAAAAACGTAGTAAAGTAAAAATTGTGGTAAAATAAAAATTGTAGTAAAATAAAAAAAGTAATTAAGTAAAAATTGTAGTAAAATAAAAACTGTAGTAAAATAAAAAAACGTAGTAAAGTAAAAATTGTAGTAAAATAAAAATTGTAATAAAATAAAAATTGTAGTAAAATAAAAAAACGTACTAAAGTAAAAATTGTAATAAAATAAAAATTGT
>WNHD01007917.1:0-10604 GCA_011057455.1 Ganaspis sp. Gsp50
ACAAGACACGTCTAATTCGTATTGGTCACTAAGCAAGATACACTGGCCCCTTTCATAAATTCGTCTCAATTCGTCGCAATCAGTTTTTTTTTGCTGGGTCCCGTGCTTAGTAGCCCTTTTCGTTGTTTGACGAATACATTGTAACGAGGTAAAATCTACCTCGTACAAATGATAATTAACGATTAAATATTTAATAAATAATTGAACAACACCAGGCTAGAAGTCAATAACTAAACTGGCTGTTGTAGAGTACATGAAGTTTGGCGCGGGTGCCAAGTTTTGAACTTCGTTGATCATATTGCTTCTTCAAAACTATTTAGTATTAATTAATTAAATATTTGAATTGTCAGAATTACATAAATTATATCAACATCCGATCGATAATTATCAGATGACATCAGAACTAGAGGGCGCTGTATTAGCACCAACTGGATAATAGCAGACAACTATAATCACTCTTACAATTAGTCTGGTGTTCAAAGCGGGAACATATCTCTGCTCTTATCCTGAAAATGGATTCTTGCATTAAATTGTGTGGCTCTCGATCAAGGGGATCAGATGGATATCAGGTGAGCCATCTAACCTAGAAATAGTGGAGTGTGAAGTGACAGTGCTCGGGTGCTATTCTTTTAATAAATTGTTTAAATAAATATAATCATTGTTGGTTGGTTTTTGCAAACTCCGCCCTCTCCGCGGGTATTTGATTACATTCATCTTGAGTTAGCCTGATTAAACTTAAATTAAAATTATTAGTAAAAATGTAATGGTGTAATTATTTTTCGTAAACAATAAATTAGAGTTGCAACAAACCCTTTTTTGTTTGATTTGATTGCGCGTAATAGTCCTAACGAACTGGTGCCCTTCTTTGGTTAGATTTGTTAGATGATCTCAAAATAATGAAATTTAGTAGTGCACATGGAATTTATGTATTTGGTCATAATATCTTACGTTTATTTTGAATTAATATTTATTTTGAAAATTTAATTTATTATTAATTCCTTACTGATTGGCGGAACTCGAATGAGAATTACTAAGCAGAGTATTCTATCGTAAGTATTTGGATAAATGTTGTCGAGTCATGTGATATAAGATTTTAATGAATTTATGATTTTTATATTCGTTGAGTATAGCTTCTACCCTTTTTAGAAATATTTCTATGTCACAAATGACACAAATAATGCCACAATGTCATAAATAAAAGATAACTTGGCATCTAACAGTAAATTTAACTTAATATAAATTAAAATTTTAAACATAAAGTTAAATGAAAAGTGAAAATAATAGACACAAAATTGTCATTACTTTTTAGGGAATTTATTGAAAATAAATTAAATTTCACCCTAATGTTTCTTTGAAAATAATGGTGTGCTCGTATGAGGAAAACTATTACGATTGTTTGATTTAAATTTATGCAAATATGAGAAGCCGAAGATGGAGAATCTAATTTTAAATAGAAAGGGAAGTAATTTCACGAATTTAATTAGAAAATGAAACTCAATTATTAGAATTATGACAAAATTATTTAAACCGACATGTTAAACAAATCCCTTTCCTTTACAATTTGTTTCAATTCACAAAAGGATTGAATTTCATTTTTAACTCATTAAAAACTGGCAATTTCTTTTATATTAGAAAACATGAGCAATGGAAAAATAGAATATTGAAATATGTTCGTTTAGTCTGCATAGCGGAAGAATGAAATATTGCCATTAAAGACCTTATGACTATATGGATAATACAGAATGGGATTGGGAATTTGAAAAGAATGGAAGACATTTTTATATATAATATGTATATATTTATAATCGCATTCATCATAAAAGTACAATAATAGCGTTATATAAAATCACGAGAAATTTAATATTCACATAGTGGATGGTTGCTTTCGAGAATATCAATTTGCGGCTTGTATTTAGCGCTCTTTTCAACAATTTTTTTTTGTATATTTTAAAAAAGTTTTATTCATTGCGGAGAACCGCGCTAGGTATATACGTATTTACGAAAATAATACAATTTTACAGAAAAATAATATATAAAAGGGTTAATCCCAAGAAATAAATCGTACGAATCAAATAATACTAACGACAAATAATTATAAAAATTCTTGGACGACTTGAAACTGGAAAATAGCAGCTTACAGTAACTTGGTCACAATAATAAGATACGAAAAAGTTAATTTAAAATAAAGAAATTAAAAAAAGAAAGTCACTTGCATAAGATGGAAAATTACAAAAAAATTTAATACTCCAGGTTCTTTGCCTCGCTTGTTAAAGTTTTCCTACGCTCGATATCCTTTCTTGATATTCCAGGCTAATTCTTTCAGCACAGTGAGTTCATTCATACAAATATACAAAAGGACGATGGCTCCTCGTTCATTGCGAATGGAAACCGGAATCGTTCCTATTCACACTTGTTTTATAAACTCTTTCTTTAGAGTTTCTTTTTCTCAACAGGAAACGAAAGGGGATGAATACTTTTCCAATTCCGATCAACTCCCCTCCGAGAGTTTGCACGCTAATAATTCACTAGAGGAAAGTATTTGGCAAAATAAAAGACGATCGAAGGACGGGGAAAAAAGAAAGGAGGGTCAAAAGGTGTCACTAATCAGGCACTTAACACCATCTTTCACCCTCTTCACGAACTTTTCTGCCTCTTCATTCGTTGATGCTTCTCTGATCAGTTTATCTCTCTAACTGAAATCGTTCTCCGCATCGATTACCTAATTGTAAAGATCGGACAGGCAATACTGACCGAAGAATTTCTACTTACAATCTGCACTTCGTGCGAGCTCTTGATTTACAATCAACAATCACATTTCAGCTCGAACGCAGCGCAGTAATATTTACAGACACACTTTCACTCATACTTATTCATTTCTGTACAAGAATGACACATTTAAGCACAATCGTTCTGTTTTTGTTCCTATTTTTGTTCTTCTTTCAAGTTTTTTTTCTCTTCTTAAAAAAACCATAACTCGAGCTCAAACAAGGCCGGAATTTCACGGGGGGATTTTTCTAAAACGAAATGCCTCCGATGATTCTAAAGCCTGTTCTTGCTCTTGTCAACCACTGACGTAAGTACTGTTTTAAAAGAACTACGTCATCAGCTCTGTTGTATCATCACCTTCCGCCTCGTCCAAATGTTCCACTCTTACAGCCAACTGCGTGTAGCCCATTGATACTTCTCTTCTTCTGGATAATATCTGGAACAATACATTTTTCATTTGATTATTCTTAAAATAAAATGGAAATTAATTTCAATCACTTTCATCTTCGACTCGGAGTGATCGATAGTTTTGACTTAATTAATAATTTGGGTTTCAGGGCTCTTCAATTATTTTATCTTTAAACAGTTGGATATAAATAGCTTTAGATTCGTTGTTCACTTCAATCACGATTACCAATAAAAGTGTTCAAATTTAAAGTAATATTTTAAACAGTAATAATTGTTTCCTTACTGATAATTTCAAAAAACTGACAGTTAAATATAATAATTAATAATTTGCTAAAAGCAAAGTTAACTTTGTTCACTAATAAAACATAAACATCTCTAATTTCATTCTAATTGTACGTAATTATATATTTATTATAAAAATTCAACCAATTAATAAAATGAAGTAATAAACTTCTGGATCATGTTATCCAATTATTTGATTAGCAATTCCGAAATATCTATTTGTTTATACCTAAGCAATCGAAAAGAAAATGTTGGTGCAGTGGTTTAGAAAAAAAGTCGTTTAGTTAGTACGTTATAGTTGTTTAAAAGTTTAGATAAATTGAACATCATTTTATTGTCTTTCAGTAAGTTTATTGATACTTTTAAGATTATTCAAAATTATTAAGATCATGTTCAGCATCTTTAATGAGAATCTACATTTATCTTTTTTTTTGCCTGAATTTTTTTTTCAATATAATAATATTAAATTCAACATTCATGAAATTGAATCGATCCATTCATTAAAATACTTTAATGTTTCAAAAGAAGATTCCTGAAAGTAACGAAGTGGTTTTTACAATGCTCCAAATTTAATCGCCGGAGACAAAATTCTGAAAATTTTATCACTTTCCGATGATCTTGAAGTGGCGCGAGAGATTAGAGATCGTGTTGTTTCCACTCCGGTGGACTAGAATAAAGCATTGACGATCTTCCTGGTTTCGGTAATTGTTCGTTATGGACCACGACAATGATTAGCGATTAGGTTACTCAGAGTAATGTTCTCTACCAGGTTTCTTTTTCGATTTATATATAGTAAATAAACTGTGAAAATCTCCAGAAAGTTTCGTATCTGAGACCTCCAGAATGGACCGTGGTAATGAGATAGAAGAATCCTGGCGAGAACAAGAAGGAGTTTACTCTATCAGTTTTACGCCAGAGTACAGATGTAAGGCATCTAGTGTACCTTCTTCAGGAACCATATCAAAAGGACCTGGACGATGGTATCCGAAGGAGTCGGGAGTTCGAGTAAGAACTGAACCAGTCAGTCTCTAGAGAAGAAGAATATACTCGCAAAAGGAGTTGGCCTATTTAATCAGTGTTAATTCCTGAAGGACTAGGATCTTAACTGTTCTGAACAGACAGAGCGGTGCAAGTTGAAGTGTAAAAAGATTCGCTCATCCGAGCTGACTCAAGGATCTGCAATTAAGATTCAAGCAGGTCGATATATTGGCTTGGCTAATCAGCTAGCCACGGTGTTTTGTAGTGAAGGAGTGTGAAGCCATATTTCGGCTATTGTATCCGTTCTGATGCTATGATAAGGTATGAGTGTGGATCGCATGATTAAAGGGTCGTGCGATCTCGGTGAATCCGAAGGTTGCAATTCGGAAAGGGTGATGGTTCGGAGCAGAAAGGCTTTGGGGGGGGGGGGACTTCTGATTTGATAAAAGTTGCGATCAAGTTCTTCTCCGTCTCATTTGTCGTTAATTTGTACTTGTAATTAATTGTGCCATGCGCCATACATTCAGTCCGAAGGCGTCGACCTAGAAGTATCTATATCATTGGTTTTTTTTTGTAAAGAATTGTTGATCTTGTTCCTTTTTGGTAAAAAAAAGAGAAAAACATGTAAACATAGAATTAATTTTGATCATTTGTAATTTAGTGTAGCGCTTCTTATTGAGTATTGGCCACAGCTGTCCACGTGGCGTAAAACTAATGAGGCGGAGAATAAAATACTGCAGCAACCATTGGCACATCTGGCAATTTGGAAAAATTTTTAAACAATTTAATTTGTTTAAAACAATAGCCAGCAGTCGGTAAAAATGGACAAAAATATCGATTTTAGGAAAAAAACTAAAATAAAAAAAAGCTAAGGGTGTAGAAAACGTTGAAATCTGCAGAAAATGTTACTAGCACATCTGGCAATTAGAAAAAGTTGTTAAACAATTTAATTTGTTTAAAACAATAGCCAGCAGTCAGTAGAAATGTACAGTAATATCGATTTTTTTAAAAAACTAAAATAGAAAAAATCTAAGGGGGCAGAAAACGATGAAACTTTTAGCAAATGTTACTGACACATCTGGCAATAAGAAAAAATAGTTAAACAATTTAATTTGTTTAAAACAATAGCCAGCAGTCAGTAAAAATGGACAAAAATATCGATTTTAGGAAAAAACTGAAATAAAAAAAATCTAAGGGTGTAGAAAACGTTGAAATCTTCAGAAAATGTTACTAACTCATCTGTCCATTAGAAAAAATTGTTGAACGATTTGATTTGTTAAATACAATAGCCAGCAGTCAGGAAAAATAGACAAAAACATCGACTTTTTGAAAAAAACTAATATATAAAAATATCTAAGGGGGTAGAAAACGATGAAACTTTTAGAAAATGTTACTGACACATCTGGCAATAAGTTTTTTTTTATATTTTATATTTTTTTATTTTTTTTAATTTTTTAATTTTTTTTAATTTTTTTCAATTTTTTTTTAATTTTTAATTTTTTCTTGCATTAAGCCCATAGTTAGAGTCAAAATTGCTACTTTTTTCATATACTTTCAAATAGTACAAAACTTAAAGGGGAGGAAAACGTTTACAATTTATTAGAATGTAGTCGACGTGTTCCAAAATTATATATGTGTTAAGATTCTTTTCTTTAGCAATATGCGTTTGCAATGTAGAAGAAGAGACTATTTCAGTTTTAAAAAACAATGGGAAATCAAATTGACAATTCCCATTTTGTGAGGTCTTAATTTGACAGAATTTAAGTTTTACTATTTTAAATACATACAATTTTACTTTTATTATTTGAAAATCAAAGTTCTAGTTCTGCGTGAAATAATAAAAGTTGTTTTTTGTGAATTTTGTAGTTAGTATTTAAGTTAATTTGAATTTAAATAGATTTGTCATGACAGTCACTAGTGAAGTCTAGTTACACCAAAAATTTAAAGAAATAAATAATTATAATTAGGTGATCAAATCTTTAAAATCCGTTTGCATTCAACTAAAAAAAAATTAAAATAAAAAAAAATTTAAAAAAATTAAAATGAAAAAAGGTAAAAAAAATGAAAAAGAAAAAGAATGAAGAAAAATTATTTTCAGAAACAATCTGATAGGACAAATCTACTGTTTTGAACAAAAATTCAAAAATTTAACAATGTAATTTAGGAACATGTTGACTACTTTCTAATTAATTGTAAACGTTTTCTACCCCCTTAAGTTTTGTACAACTTACAGTATATAAAAAAGGCGAAATTTTGACTTTAGCAATAGGCTGCAGACAATTATTTAAAACAATATTTTTCTATATTTATAGAAAATCTTCTAGAACATATCCACTACTTTCTAATAAACAGAGGACGTTTTATACCCACTAAAATTTGTTCTACTTAAAATTATATTAAAAAATTCGCAATTCTGACTTCAACTATGGGCTTAATGAAATAAACAAAATTAAAAAAATAAAAATAATAAAAAATTAAAACATTAAAAAAAATATAAAAGAAACTTATTGCCAGATGTGGCAGTAACATTTGCTAAAAGTTTCATCGTTTTCTACCACTTTAGATTTTTTTTTATTTGAGTTCTCTTTATAAAATCGATATTAATGTCCATTTTTACTGACTGCTGGGAATTGTTTTAAGCAAATTAAATTGTTTAACATTTTTTTCAAATTGCCAGATGTGTCAGTAAGATTTTCTAAAAGTTTCATCGTTTTCTACCATCTTAGATTTTTTTCTATTTCAGTTCTTTTCATAAAATCGATTTTTTTGTAAATTTTTGCAGACTGCTGGCTATTGTTTTAAACAAATTAAATTGTTTGACATTTTTTTCTAATTGCCAGATATGTCAGTAAGATTTTCTAAAAGTTTCATCGTTTCCTACCCCCTTAGATTTTCTTTATTTCAGTTCTTTTCATAAAATCGATTTTTCTGTACATTTTTGCAGACTGCTGGCTATTATTTTAAACAAATTAAATTTTTTAACTATTTCTTCTTATTGCCAGATGTGTCAGTAATATTTTCTAAAAGTTTCATCGATTTCTATCCTCTTAGATTTTTTTTATTTCAGTTTTTTTAAAAAAATGGATATTTTTGTCCATTTTTACTGACTGCGGCACATTGTTTAAAACAAATTAAATTGTTCAACAATTTTTTCTAAATGCCAGATCTGTCAGCAACATTTTCTAAAAATTTCATCGTTTTCTACCCCTTTAGATTTTTTTTAATCCATTTCTTTGCATAAAATCGATATTTTTGTCCATTTTTGCAGACTGCTGGCTATTGATTTAAACAAATTAAAATGTTCAACTATTTTTTCTTATTTCCAGATGTGTCAGTAACATTTGCATAAAGTTTCATCGTTTTCTACCTGCTTAGATTTCTTTTTATTTCAGTTCTTTTAAGAAAATTGATATTACTGTCCATTTTTACTAACTCCTGACTATTGTTTTAAACAAATTAAATAGTTTAACAATTTTTTCTGATTGCCAGATGTGTCACTAACATGTTTAGAAAGTTTCATTGTTTTCTACCCCCTTACATTTTCTTTTATTTGAGTTTTTTTAAAAAAATGGATATTTTTGACCATTTTTACTGACTGCTGGCAATTGTTTTAAACAAATTAAATTGTTTAACATTTTTTTCTGATTTTCAGATGTGTCAGTAAGATTTTATAAAAGTTTCATCGTTTCTACCCACTTGGATTTTTTTTTATTTCAGTTCCTTTCATAAAATCGATATTTTTGTCCATTTTTGCAGACTGCTGGCTATTGTTTTAAACAAATTAAATTGTTTGACTATTTTTTCTTATTGCCAGATGTGTCAGTAACATTTGCTAAAAGTTTCGTCGTTTTCTACCCCCTTAGATTTTTTTTTATTTTGGTTTTTTTTTTAAAAATCGATATTTTTGTCCTTTTTTACCGACTGCTGGCTATTGTTTTAAACAAATTAAATTGTTTGACTATTTTTTCTTATTGCCAGATGTGTCAGTAACATTTGCTAAAAGTTTCATCTTTATGTCAGTTTTTTTAAAAAAATCGATATTACTGTCCATTTTTACTGACTGCTGGCTATTGTTTTAAACATATTAAATTGTTTAACAATTTTTTCTATTTGCCAGATGTGTCAGTAAGATTTTCTAAAAGCTTCATCGTTTTCTACCCCCTTAAATTTTTTTTTGTTTGAGTTTTTTTCCTAAAATCGATATTTTTGTCCATTTTTACTGTCTGCTGGTTATTGTTTATTATTAATTTAAATGTTTAATTTTTTGGATTGGATTTCTGTTTATTGCCTTTTTCAATTTAAGTGTTTATTATTTATTGTTGGGTTGTTAGAAATGCGTTTTCACCATTGTGTTCAGCGTGCTTTGGTGTAGGGGCACCGGTTGTAATACTAGGTGGTTGGCACCTATGGGAGGCCGCTGAGAGCGACTGCTAGTTTTAGCCTTGCTGATTCAATATTCGTACACGTTTCAAGGCCGTATCTTTTAAAAATCAACTTCAGGAGTAGTAATTATTATTAAACATTGGCGCTTTTGTTGAGATTCGTATGATTTTGTGATAATTTGCGTCAAAATTTGTCTGAAAGGTATGACTACTGTTTTTATAAGTCTTCCCTTTGCGTTTTTCTTTTCATTATTATCGGATCGTTTCAGAATTAAAATTGATGTCATATCCTTACTTGTTGTATGTCCAGAGGTTTATTTATTGTCTGAATATGATTATTTTAATTATTGACTTTTTGTTGATAAAAGATTGTGATGACTGAAATATATTCATATTTTCACAATAATGAGGTTATTTTTATTTATCTTTTAAATGTCTACATTTTCGAAATTTCATTGAAATTCATGAAAAGATTTATTTAAAATTCAATCACAATGAATATAAGAATAATTTTTACAAATGGAAATTACTTTGAGGTTTAAATAAGTGAAGCGAAAAATAATCCCTGAATGAAAATACAAGATAATATTAATTCGAAATATAAGTTTGTAAACATGAGTTGCACAGTCCGCTGCAGAGTTTAATATAAAATATAATAAAAAATACTTTATTTCGCAAAAGAAAATATTTTTGCAGAAGAGAATTATCTTTTTAATACGAAATTGGAGGCTTTTGAAGATTTTAAAACATTTCAGATTATTAATGTAATCATAGCCTTTTGCTGAAAAAGAGTTTGACGAACATGTTATTAATTTTCCAGAAAACGAAATTTCACTGTAAGTATTTCGATACCTGAGAGTTAAAAAGACTACTCTCGCTTTATCCCTCTAAAATCTCCACTCTCGCGTTAGCTGTATAATACCTCCACTGTTTTTTGGGTTAAAAAATTATAATATATTTAAATTAAAAATGAAACAGTGTTTCTAACATATCAAAACTAATAAAAATTATTCTGTACAATATTATATTAGCATTTCGAATTTTTTAAGTTGCTTAAATTTTAAAACTTCCCCATTGTGCACGTTCTGGAACTGTTCTAGACGAAAATGAGAACATTGTTATAGAACAATTATTACAGTTTTGTTATAAAACAGTGCTAAAATAAGAATGTAACCAAAATTCTAGAACATTGTTACAAAAATGTTATATGACTTTTCTATCGCTATGTTCTGGATTTGTTCTGTAATATATGTCTACTCTAGAACAAAAATGTAACATACATTCTAGAATAGATGTTCTAAATGGGTTACAGATATTTTAATGTATCACTGTAACTACATCATTCTATAACGTTGTTACAAAAATGTTATATGACTATTCTATCGCTGTGTACTAACCTTGTTCGATAACATATGTTCTGTGTTTACTCTAAAGCAATCACGTAACATACGGTCTAGAACAGATGTTCCAAATTAGTTATAGATAGATAGAATTAAACATAAATTCCAGTGAAGATGTTTTAAATTATTTTCCAAATTTTAAGTGTAACAACCAGGAGGTGATAAGAAGGGCCATGCATGCTCATGGGGTCTCCGATACAATCATCGACTGGACCTGCCACATGATAGGAAACAGGAACCTTACGTCGTGTAAAGGAAACTCCACTCTGCGTGGTACAGTTAATTCTGACTGCCCGCAGGGAGGGGTTCTATCACCTTTGCTCTGGAGTCTGGTAGTAGATGAACTGCTAAGGATTCTTACAGAGAAGGGCTTTCACGTGATTGGCTA
>WNHD01007922.1:0-13753 GCA_011057455.1 Ganaspis sp. Gsp50
TTGACTATATTCAGTTCTATCTGATTATATTCAGATCTATTTGATTGTATTCAGTTATAATTGACTGTATTCAATTCTATCTGATTATATTCAGATCTATTTGATTATATTCAGTTCCACTTGACTATATTCAGTTCCACTTGACTGTATTCAGTTCTATCTGATTATATTCAGATCTATTTGATTATATTCAGTTCCACTTGACTATATTCAGTTCCAATTGACTGTATTCAGTTCTATCTGATTATATTCAGTTCCACTTGACTATATTCAGTTCCACTTGACTATATTCAGTTCCACGTGACTATATTCAGTTCCAATTGACTGTATTTAGATCTATTTGATTATATTCAGATCAATTTGATTATATTTAGTTCCACTTGACTATATTTAGTTCCAATTGACTCTATTCAGTTCTGTTTTATTATATTCAGTTCCACTTGGCTATATTCAGTTCCACTTGGTTATGTTCAGTTTCACTGGGCTATATTCAGTTCCATTTGACTATATTAAATTCCATTTGATCATATTGATAAAAACTGCCAAAATCTATTCTTCTGCAAGAGAGTATCGAATGAGAGATGATTCGTCTGATGATTAGTTTGCAGACAGACAAATGTGGCAGCATCTTGGAATGAATTGCAGGAGAGATGAAGCTGTCGGGAATTGTGTGTGGCATAGCAGCAGGGAATCCTAGAAACATGTGTAAACGACAACAGGCAAGTTGTTGTATTGTCGTGTATAACTTGCCACATACACGTAAACGCTTACAAAAGCACTTGGCTGCACGTGTACCTAGAACAGAGTACCTGCGCTTTATGCAGGTACTACAGAGGACGACAATGTGAAATCTCGACAACGACAAAACGGTGACTGGAATGTAACGTTTTAAGTTCACTGGCTTTCGTTCAAACTGGCTTCCTATTTGCAATTTCATGGTAATAGTCCCTCTGACAAAAGCTTTGATCCGACAAATTCTAACCTGCATCTTAAACTTTGAGGCACTCTTGAAATTCAAGTCCAAAAGTAATCTTCAAAATGTCAAACTTCCTTTGTTCTTCAACACGCTTTCCCAGCAGAATTTTTATTTCCATTTTCCTATCATTTTTGCATTTAGAATACTTTTATATTTAGCAAACGTTTGAGACACTTTGTAAGGAAATCTGACCCTTAGAATACTTTGACATTCAATTAATTGCTTCCTCATAGGGAAGCATTGTTTTCGGTCCGAATTTCGATTTTTTGTATTGTATTAAACTTAATTGAATTAATCATGATCACGGATGCATGATTCTTGTGTTTAAGCATTCCTGCTAAACTGTAAATACTGTTTTTCTTATATTTTGCAGCTCGTCACATTCTTTAAAATGCACTTTGTTATTTAAATCCAGACTCCAAATGGCTTTTCAATGTATCGCACTTAGAATATAAGGCTGAGTTAGAATTTTCTTGGGTAAATATTTCTGTTATTATTTGACGAGTTGGTGTTGTAGGAACTTGTTGACGTTCCGCAAGATAGTTTTACTGGGCGAAAAACGAGTTGGTATGTGCTATTGCTTATGCATGTGCTGCTCGGCTATTAAATGTGTAAAATCATTCAGAGCTGCCCGTCGTAAAGCGAAGGGTAATGCAGCCTAGGTATGTTTGTATAGAAATTGTTCGTTTTGTGGCGAGCCCTTGTTTTACCGCTTTCTCCATCTAGTGCAGTCAAACTTTTTTCAATAACGCGGAACTCACTGAAAACTCCTCTCTAAAATACAAATTGTTATTTTCTTCAACCTATTAAATGATACTTAAAACCACACGGTGTGAGTGATTAAAATAATTTGTCCACTTTGTGCTCTGGGGTATAAAACATTCGGCAATTTTTAGTTAAGTCAATCTTTCAAATAATTTTTCATTCCTCTCTCTTTTCAGCTTTTTACTATTACTTATTACTTATACTTTTTACTATTACTGATTTTTACTTATTGCTTATTATTTTTCCTTTTTTAACTATTACTTTCGATTATAATGTATAATTTAAAATTGGCAAGGCTTTTTCTAGTTCCAGTCTGGAGTTCCATCTTTTTTGGATATACAATCCAGCAACGAGTGATAATTTGACCATCGTAAATTTATGGTGTTCGAATACCTTCAGTATTAAACCAGCGATAATGAACTAATACTAGGTTTTTTACGTTGAAGTGAATTCAACACGAAGAGAGTGACTTGAATGATAATAGACACGAAGAGCAATCGGAATAGGTGGATAAAGAGCGAGAGCGAAAATGGGCTTAGGTGAAAGCAGCTTACCCTTACGAACACAATCTGTTGCTTTGCGCCACTTCGATTTTCAGCGAAATAGCAGACCCGTTAGAGATATATATATATATATATATCAATAGAATATCGAGTGGACTTGGGTGATTTCGAGCACTCCAACTGGAGCTATTGTGTCTAGGAGCGAGGCTAAAACAACCTATAGACGCTTCCTTATTAGTTCGATGTGGGAATCAGGTCTCCTCGTATTGTTTATTTGAAATAGGGTCTGTCGAATGCAACTTATTGTAACCTTCTTATTAGTAGATAAATAATCTTGATTTAACAGAAGTTTTTCTCCATTCGAATCTTGATCTAACTTCTTTAATTTGCCCATTAACTATCAGGTTTATATTATAACCAATATACTAATCCAAATAACTAAAGAATAACTAAAAAACACACAGTTTTTTTAAACGTATCAAGGTCTTACCAAAAAGTATCAAATTGATCACAAAAAGTATCAAATTGATCACAAAAAGTATCAATTTGATCACAAAAAGTATCAAATTGATCACAAAAAGTATCAATTTGATCACAAAAAGTATCAGATTAATCACAAAAAGTATCAAATTGATCACAAAATCTTCATCAATTTGATATCAATTGATACCTTTAAGTAAACTGTGTATTTAAAGAAGAACTAAAGAATAAATAAATAATAATAAACTTTATAATAACGATAATTAATTTAAAGTAATTAATTGTAATGATAATTAATTTAAAGTAATTAATAGTAACGATAATGAAATATAGTCTCCTAAACATAGACCAGCCGACTTCTCTTGCGACAACACGCAATGTAATTCCTAAATTAAATACAAATAAAAACTAAAATAATTTCGCAGATTGGTCATAAAAGCAACATATAACTGAATAATGCAGGTGTCTGATTTCTTCTCTATCTGTGAAATAGAAGATGTTTGAAACTCTCTTGCTCTTGAGCTCCTGGAGAGGAGATCGTAACTTGTATTGAGAGTTGAGGAACATTGTAGACGATTAGATTTGGAGAGCTCAAGTCTCAGTCTCTGCGACTTTTGCCACACCTCACAATTCGTAATTCTATACAGGAATACCTTAAAACGACAGTTTCGCTAGTCTGCTCAGATTAAATTTAGTAGTGTTAATTCTAGAATATGCCAAAAGGGCAAAAAATAATACATTTGATTTACAATATATATAGTAGAATTTAGCAATCATTTGATTTACAATTCAATTTTCGTTCAATAATACAAAACGTATTTCTCAAGTCCAGCAACCCGAATAGAGAGCTAGAAAAAAATGCTTCATAACGAAGCACTTTTTTGCAATTGTCAGATCAACCGTTACGTTTACAGTGGCATATGTCGTTTATTAGGATCTCAATTGGCGAGCTTGATAAAAAGAACTGTTCTATTTCTTCTCTAAAAGAATGAAAAAACGTGTTTTATTGAAAACTTGGTTCTTTTGAAGTAGAGCTGCCGCAGCGTGTGAAATTCATACTATTCGTGCGCGATTTCGGAGGTCAAAGAACAAAGAAAATTTATGCCTCGAAACACCGATAGTGAAGTAAATGCAGTCTTATGTAGGGTATTCATGACCAGAAAGAGCGAATAGCAAAACAAGCCCATGACCCAATCCATACATTGTTGAGAACCTATAAAGAAGCCAATCCATAGCTATGGATCGGGGTTACATGACCACTTTGCTATTCAGTGCCATTGTCCACAGAAAGGTAATTCTGGGGTCGAACTTGTGTGTCTCTCCAGAGAATATTACCGGCTCTAACACCTTACAAGTCGTAACATTCAATAGAACACTTTACCTTTAACTACTGTTTACATAATTTATACACATTCAATTTTCAGAAATGGTCAAAGTTCCTCTTTGCAAATACAGAAGATGAAAGTTGTATGTGCACAAATTATAATTATTTCATCATTATAATAATTATTCATATCAGAAATATGTACCAGGATGTACTTTGCAAAGTGATGATGCTCTTAGATCTAAAATACTCTCTTTATGTACTAATTATGCAATACAAGCTTCGCAGCTGAGAATTTGCATGTATATTATGCATTAATTGGAGAAAAAATGTAACGGATTTCAAGCTGAAACTAAAATGAGAATTCTATATTTACAACGTTGTTGTTCATTCAGAACATAAAGAGCAAAGTTAAAAGATCCTTTAGACACTCAAGTGCAAAACAACTCTTCTTTGACGTTTCGTCTCATTTACATTCTCCTAAATATTTGAATTTTCTAAATATTTGGCATTCTTGCTTCAATTATAATAAATTCAATTTGAGAAGATTGATTTACTTTAATATTAAGGCTCTACACTGTAAAAACATCTTAAATTGAGACACTTTTACAGTGTATAATTTAACATACATATTATATTTTTAAAGATTGTACGGAAATTCCGTTTATTCTTGATAATTTTAACAATTTTGTTGAAAAAAAAGACTATTTGCTTAAAGAGACTTTGTTTACGAAGCGATTAATTGGAACACAGAATTATTTTAATAAAAGTAAATTAGACTTCATTGAAGCAACTAGAATGATGCTGAACGTGAATCGATACTCGAGAGAGCAAATACCCGCCTCAGTTCGCGTAGAAACGTATATGTACGCAGTTAATCCATTAATTTCACTCTACACTATTTTCACAGTGTCAGACGCAGCAGCTTAGTCATGAACTACAAAAAAAGTTTTCCAATTAAATCCGCTTCAAATCATTTGATACGTTTAATAGTGCAGTGGTCAGTTCATGGTAGAATGCACACATAAAACAATATAATTTTTGAATAAATCCACCTTTGTAGATTTACTATGAATTACTCTTGTAATTCTTTTCAGTCATAGAAATACAAACAAATCATATACATATATATATATATAATAACTTTTGTTATTTTTTACCTCAAAATACTAAATTCTAAATGATTTTCCAACAAGACTTTCTCCAAGCCTTCATTTCTCTAAATTAACAAAATTATATATAACTTTTGTTATTTTTTACCTCAAAATACTAAATTCTAAATGATTTTCCAACAAGACTTTCTCCAAGCCTTCATTTCTCTAAAAATTATATATAACTTTTGTTATTGATTACCTCAAAATGCTAATTGTATTGTCTGCAAGTTCAACAATTTCAATGAAACAGCTGAATAACAATTCTCAGTGGATTTTGAATAAAACCAGCTCTCGATACCGGTAATCGATCAGCACCAAAAAATGGAAAAGCACTATCTCAACAAACATGAAATGGTGCTAGCACCATCAAATAAGTAAAGCAAGTGCCCAGGGCACGCACGAGAAGCGCGTGACCCGAGGCTTCTTGTACGTGCATAGATATGGCGAATAACACCGAACACGATCCGGCACGAGTTTACAACCCACCTACCGAAGAGTCACAATCCGTGGCTCGGATCTAAATTCAACGACAAAGAGTAAGAGAGGGTTAAAACGAAAGGAGTCGAAGGAGCGAGACGCTAAAGAGGAAGACGAAGAAAAGGTAGTCTTCGCGGTATCCATAACGATCCAATCGCGATCTGCTGTTCCACGACGTGTTCGTGAGCTTGTTTCCAGTTAGACAGACCAGACAAAGTTCACTGAGCAAAGTGACCGTGAGTTACATGTAACACTCAGGAGGGTGTGTACTTAAGCGAGGCATGCACTCAATCTCACTTATCTGACATATTTAAAAGGTCTCGCGGAACCTTTTTAAGAGAAATGCAATCTGCATAGTCCCTGGTACCGTTTCATGCTCGTTACCCAAGTAACCGGTTAATATCGCGTCAAACTTGAATTTTTTGGGAATTTCCTAACGGTCACGAGTGGCCAATCTGGCCCCACGGCATCGTAGAGAGCACGTTCTGCTCTGTAACGTTACAAATATCTCGTCTTTGGATAATTTAAAGGTGGTTTACTTGGCGACGGAGTGTCTTTGTGACTATTATTAACCTTTCCTCTGCAATTGCAATCTCGTGTGTTTTGGCATGACCTACATGGACATACCGGTTGGTGGCAGAAAACATACCAAGTCGACTTTGAATTTTCCGGGCATAATAGTAACGGTTCGATTGCTATCTTTTATCGGACTGTATGACACTAAGAATGCGATCGAGTTTCTTGATGGAGACGATCAGAGCTGTTACGGCGTACTTTATCAGCTATACGACCATGTTAGACTGGATTAAGACCTCAACGACAACATTCACAGCGAAAATAGAATTACTTGGGCTATAATGACGATTTCAATAAAATACAACTGAGATTTCCAAGTTAAATAGCATTATCGAGGATAACGGATAAAAGGAATCGAGACTCTACTTCCATCGACATCAGTCTTATAAAGTACGATGTTACGCTATCTAATGCACTATTTCAGTCTTCAGCGAGACACCTTATAAATCTACGATTACGACCAGGAAAATTGATATCTCGACAGTTCAGCATGTACATCAGCTGCAAAACTGATTCTTTAATGGTTAAAATAAGAGATACAATTAGAACACACTAAATAAACATCCACCAAAACTTTTCTTACTCTTTTTATGTTCTCTAAATTGATTTTTCCGTACTTTGTTAAACTTTTAGATTCACTTGTACACTCTTAAGGTGTACACACTTTTTTCATTTCTCGAGGCTTTCGTCAGCAAATCTCCGACGTAAATATCCAATCTTGATCCAGGGCTTGCTCGGCAATGCAATTTATACGATTCTTCGTGTCTCTTATTTGCGGTCCGCTTACAGATCGCATCGACTTCATCCCTCTTCTTTTTCAAGAACGGCAGATAGACTGTTGCATTTTGTACGCCAAACGACTAGGTCGTTGCTGATTTTAAGAGCAAGTCGTTTCCGAGCACGTAGAAATGTCATTTAGAACCAAGGTGGGGTCATTTATCCAAAGCTGGGTCTGCTGACCTCTCTAGAATCTTTGAATAGACCTGAATGCCGAGATGAAACGGTATAATAAAAGTTACTCTAATTTGGAGCTCCATTTCCATTTTAACCATTCCGATTCAATTTTCTGTATGTAGAAATTTACCCTTCAGTAAACGAATTTTGTTTATCATTTGTTATTTACATTTATTTTATTTTTTAACGAACAATCTTTATTTATTAAATTGCGAGAGAAAGTTTATCTCATCTTGGGATGAAGATTCGAACTTTACTTACCTCTTCTCACTCACAATAAACCGATGTTTTTTGCTTGTATATAAAAAAATTTATAAAAAATACTTATAATTTAAGATTTATGCTTTATAGTTTCAATCAGTTTGACGAGTCTCAGAGTTGAATCAGGAAAAAAGGGACTGATAGCCAAAAAGTCTTTACAAGATTAGCCTCAAAACTAGTCACTAGATTTTGCATAATATTAGTCACAGGACAGAACATCCTTCTGGTTGATGGGTCCTGCGTACTCTTGGAAAAGCGATTGTCGATTAGGAATGCGATTATAGAAAAATCAAGGGTCAATTTTTGAATCACAGGTAAACTGTGATAAACATTTAAAATCCACTGATTCGTGCGAGTCAATAATACAGATTAGCAAAAATTGGTTCAGATAAATGAGTTTCTACTGTATATTGAATGTTTGAAAAATTGGAGGATGTTGTGTGAGTCAGCTGGTTGAACTGATACTATACATCCATTTTTTGGAATCTTGAAAAGCTCATAGTGGTTTTTGAAGTAAATGATAGCACCCACGAACAGAGGCACGATTTCTTTTCCGCGGCATCGGTCAATGTCAGCCGGTGAAGTCGCAGAAATTTAACCCACGAGAAATAGCCAGCTCACACAGACGGTATGCCGTACTCGTACAGGGAACCCTCGATTTGTATTCTTGGCGCGTGACGTGACATTTTGTGTAGAAGCTATCGTTTCTCTCCAAGCGAGCCTTTTGTCTCGTTTCGATACGATAATTTCAGTCGTGAGCATGTAGAGCCTGGTAATCCTCCACGAGCTTTCAAGCTCAAGCTTTTGGGCACAATTTTATTTCGCGATAGAAAATTAGAGCAAAAAATAAGCAACCTCTGCTTGCCTTTTTCCGCTTTCAGTAGTTTCGTTTCTACCACCACGGTGCTTTAAAGGGCAAATTAAATTACATAAAATTCGATTAAACCTCTACTGCTATTTCGAACCTGGTTCTTTTACAAAGTTTCCTGAAAATTCGTTTCTCGTCAGCTAGCGACTCTAATGTCCGTTGCACTTTGTAATGCAGGCAAAATGATTTGACCTACATGTCTTTTATGCGGTAATGAATTTCCCAGAATAAATGTCCTTATTATCATGTCGTCCTGTGAGTTTAATATGAGAATGCATAGTTTCTGAAATCCCGAGAAATCCAATGAAATAGAGGTCCCATTCAGACCAGCTGGAATCTGGTAAACGTTAATTGAATGTGCTAATTCACTCTCTAAACCTGTCTTTCCTGCATTTAGAAGCAATTACAAAATACACACTGCTACAGTCGTCATCATGGAAAATTATTATTGCTCTTCTATCATTATAGAATCCAACATAATGATATTCATGGGAACCATGAAGTACAATAATTGCAAAGATTCGTCGTGTGAGGTCCAAAGACATTTATTGTGGATTTATTATACTCTCTAAATTTGTACAAGCGATAAGTGTAACGATATTCATAATAAGCATACATGCGCTGAGAATTATAGCGAATCTTTCATTGAGAATTAGAGAATCTTTGACAATTAGAGAATCTTTGACAATTAGCGAATCTTTCACTGACAATTTCTTTGATTGATTTTCACTGACACTTTCACTGGAAATTTCACTGACAATTATTATTCAGAATAATAATAAGGATCAGAGCAGTTTATCAATAAAGGCATAAAGAACTGCCAAAATATTTAATGTAATAAGAATACTAATTGATATCTGCTGAGTTTTGTAGCGTCTACAAAATGAATTGATCTACATGTGACATTCAAGAAGTAATTTAAAAAACCAGATTAGAATGATCAAAAATTGTTTTGAATTATCAAAAGAAGAAACAATGCGATAAAGTAGTGACGTGGTATTGTGGTCGACTGCTAAATAATGCGGAACTTCAGCTCCAATGAATTCGAGTGTAAGATTATTTCTACAAGACCAAAGCCGCTTAAGTCGCGAATGAGTCTGGCTATTGTTTCATGGAAATCTTCTAGAGAAGCAAGAGATGTTTTTATAATACCTCTCTCCCACAATTCACTTCAAGTAACTTAAAGGAATTATTTCCTTTTCGTTTTCTTCTAGAATCAGACAACATTATTCCTGAAGTCTTAAGGGTGTTCTTACAAAGAGATATAAATTTTATAATTGTACGACACTGAATTTTATATGCGATTCGTACTATTTTCAATTAATATTACATCAACAATAAAAAGAACAATGCTCCCTATGAGGAACCATTGTTCTTTTTATTGTTGATGCAATATTAATTGAAAATAGTACGACAGTTCTTTTAATAAACTAGAAGAGTTCGTTATTTGACGCATTCTAAGAAATACGAATTGTTCAATAACGAATTGTTCCTCGTAGAAATGGAGTTTTTGATAACCAGGATTTTAAAGATCAAATTAATGCTTCCCAGTTGATCATATGAAAGGGTTCCTTCGAATGGGGGTCAATTTTACCAATCCAAAAGTTCCAAATGTTTGATTTTCCAATTTTATTTTTTCCAAAAATTTATATTTCCAATTTTAGTTTTCCCAAAAATTTATATTTCCAATTTTAGTTTTTCCAAAAATGTATGTTTCCAAAATAATTTGTACCAAATAATATAATGTAATAATAAAATAATAATAAATTAACGAATATGATTATCCGCGCTGAAAAGATAGAAACTGCGTGCAGATGAAATTTGCAACGTTAAAGAATAGTAATTATAATGATTGCATATTGCATGTAGGACAACAATTACAATTATTATTATAACTCTCTAGGTCTCTTTCAGTTCCCTTAACACACTTGAAAATCGTTTGACAAGGTATATCAACTATTACATAATTTATCCACAGGTCGCCTGGAACTAGGATCCAACCTAAATCAAGTTGAATTCAAAATCGACTTCATCGTGAAGCATTGTTCAATTTCTATGCGGAAGTTGGCAACATAGCTGAGAATAGGGGAATAATTTCTAGCTCATTCTAAACTTGACTATTCTGAATGAACTTGAAAGTTAAATAGATATGCATATGTGTATTCTCGTACGGTTTCTCGCCGCCGATCTACAGAGAGTAATAAAGACAGATCACGACGAGTTCTCAGAACGGAAATTATATTTTCACGTCTGCTCTGCCTCCCATCTAATAACGCGCAACTTTATAAACTACTCCAATGCCAGGCCAAGAGCTCGTAAGTTTACCCACGTGTCACTTGGTATCTGCGCAAACTTATTTCATTGATATTTAAATTCTCCTTTTCCATGAGATGGCATGTTTATGTAGATATACTCAAATACTGCCAGTAAATAAACAGCAATATTATTCCCACTTCTGGATACAAATATGTATATCCCACCAGTTTACCTCATCTTGCTCATAATAAAGTATCTTATCATTCTACTATTACGTCCAATTAAACCCGCTTTCAATTAATTTTACTTTACCTAATTGAACTCGACAACATGAAGTAGGTCTGAAATGTTCATTTTCAGATAATTATCACTTCATTTATCGCCTGTGAAGCTGTTGATTTTGATTTAAATCTTAATCAATTGCCGGCAAATATAGCAAACGGGAATAACATAACTTTCAATACAACAGCGTTTATTACATTCACTTATAAATAGGATGAGCTGGAGTGCAATTAAATGAAAGCAAACCTCATGCAGAATACGTATTTTGCTTGCTTTCTCTTAATTAGCAAGCAAATAACTGTATTAAAGTTACATTACATCACATATTACTTGTAATTATAAAATTTGTTATGAACATGTCGCCTAGCAGGAGCTCGTTAGGAGTTTGTCTCATTAGAAGTTCTTTTAAGCAAAAAGCAACATGGATCCTGGAATCCCATTATCATTGCTTCAACTTGTGCCGAGTTTTTTGAGTCCTTCAATTCGAAAGTTTAATACGTTGTGGTTATTTCTGAAGAGAAGAATGGCTTGCTATTGAAAAGCGCCAACAACATTCCACCTCGACTCGTTCAATGCGGCATATATTAAAGTAAGAAGTGGCGTAGCAAAAGGCTCGATTCGCGTGGTGCGAGAGTGAACACTTGAAAAGTAGCGCTTCGTTATCGTTTTTACTCAATTAAAACATTTAAGGAGCGACGTACGATTAACGAGTTCTTAGCACGAATATTGTGCGTATCGTCCTCGACCTCAGCTTGTAGTAATTAGCTATATAGCTTTACGTGATTTCCGCGCTAATGAAGGATAACTACTAAGTATCCGAAGATGACTAATCTCCACCTGTGCAGCAGTGACCGATCGTTATGGCGTTATCGCGACCAAGACCAAGAAAAGTAGATGTGGGTAACATCCTTGCACCTCTGGGAAACGGTTAACCCCGGAGCTGATAACAAATCGTGTCCGCATACCGAGTTATCGACCAATAGCGTCGGCCCTCCACGATGAACCGTCATGATCGACGATCGACATTTTCCCTGATCACAGGTCGTAAATCGTAATGGTTCCTCTCTCAGCTCTAGTCCTTGAAATCTTATTATGCTCCTACTCAAGAGCTGAATATTTTTATGTCTGCAAGCTGATCATCAACCATTTCCCATCAATATTGACTCGCACTTTAGAGAAATCAAATTACAAAAATTTCCACTCTTACAGATTTGTAAGGTATTTCAAAAGTAATTGTCTACTATTATCAATGATTGTATTTTCTTCATCATATTTGTATATCGCAGATCATCAGTTTGATCCAGGAAAGTGTCGAAAATGTTATGTACCTACCTCAAATTGCGTCTATTTTTTCTGTCAAATCGAATGCAAAAAGCAGAATGCAAAAAAATTTTAACTCGGTCAAATTTGCAAAAAAGTGAAAATTGCAAATTGGTGCATAATTTTTTAAAATTCAAATTGATCTAGGAAATTGGCGGAAATGTTAATGCCTCAATTTGCCTCTATTTTTTTCTGCCGAATCGAACGCAAAAAGCAGAATGCAAAAAGATTTCAAGAACACCTTCAAATTGGCAAAAAAGTAAATTTTAGAAAACTGTTAATTGAGACCGTGAAAGTAAAAAAATGTTGATTATTCCTTTTCCTTGAGTTATATATGTTTCGAGAAAACGTTGATATTTGCACTATTTATGCAACAACTTCTTCAAAAATAATTAAAATCAACTCAATCAGACTTTTTTCATTTAAAAATTAAATATTATGTTTTAAATAATTAACAACTACGTGTTAATAATTAATAATTATGTTTAAATAATTAATAATGACGTATAAATAATTAATAATGACGTATAAATAATTGAGAGGTCCATGCAATAACACATTAGGCGCGCGAACTTTTTATTTTCTACTTATAGTATTAGTCAGACAGTGTATTAGTTTACATGCTTTGTCTGACCTTTATTGTAAGTAGAAAAAGCGAAATTCGCGCGCCTAACGTGTTATTGCATGGGACCCCTCAATTAATAATGATGTTTAAATAAATAAATAATAAATTTAAATAATAAATAATTAATAACTTAATTAGATAATTAATAATTATTAATCAATAGTTATATTATCTAAAATGAAAAAGCAATTTACGAAATAAAACTTAAACACTTTGAAACATTTTAAGATTAAAAATTAAAAATTGAAAATAAATCTTGAATGGTGTTAAAAATAAAATAAGGATGCTAAAGCTATTATTATTATCGTTATTATTACATTTTACAAATTGTTTTAATTTTCATTTTCCAAGCAGAATATATTATCTCCACTTTAATATTTACAATTGTTATATTATTAACAAAAAAAGAGAAACAAAAATAATTCGAGCTCAAAATTTGAATTCTTTTGAACCTGAAAGCCTTTTAAAAGATTTTCGGATAACAGGATAATGGGAGATTTTATTTAATTCCTCAAAGGAGAAGCGGATTTCAAAAACAAACCACAAATAAATGAAGAGCTAAAATTATTTTTAATAAACGCTCTTTTCAATTTATATTTTAATTAATTATGTATTTAATTACTTTCGTATGTAATTCTACATTCTGCTCAGTTGATTATGCGTGTTACAACTTAATCATTCAATTTTAAAATACGCCAAGTTTTTTGCTTCCTTATAGAGGAAGTATTGTAATCGTGACAATTTTCGATTTTCTAAAAATAGTCTAAATCAACTCAATTTCATCCAAAAAGCATATAAATACGAAGTTTTAGGGCAATGTCCAGATGTGTGTGTGTGTGTGTGTGTGTGTGGTCGTTTTTTCTGGACTCTCTATCTTGAGAATGATTTGACCGATCTTAATGAAATTTGGTGGAGTTATTACACTCATAAAA